>JAPDEO010000062.1:0-230453 GCA_027569155.1 Aspergillus haitiensis | reverse complement strand
CCCCCCCCCCCCCCCCCCACCCCCCCCCCCCCCCCCCCCCCCCCCCCCCCCCCCCCCCCCCCCCCCCCCCCCCCCCCCCCCCCCCCCCCCCCCCCCCCCCCCCCCCCCCCCCCCCCCCCCCCCCCCCAATATTTGATAAAATTTCACCCTTTCTTCACTCGATCCATCAGGATTTAATGAGAAGTTTAGTTTATTTTCTTTTGTCTATGAGGGGGATTTACCCAGGCTTTATGATGGATGTTTCATGGTACCCTTTTTTTTCATTTCTTTTCCCATTTTAACTTGACCCTGTGATACTCCCCTTACTTACCTTTTTGTATTTTCTTACTAGTAGATTAGGCAAGATAGTCTCGTAAATTGAATATGGACAAATGAAGATATTTGGCTCAGGACATCATTCTTTTAATTGAAACTGTGTCGAAAACGAAGAATAATCTCTATATATAACATGTAGTTGGTAAGATGTCCCTCACCTCAGGAAGGGACTCCCTCGTACTCCCAACCCTGGATGACCCGCTTATTCCTACGCGAATTGCGTCGATTTGCGTTACATTTTACAAAAAGTGTCAAGGCGGCAATGATACAAATCACAATACCGGCGATAGCAGCAATCAAGACAGTCTTTTTTTGAAGTTGCTGTTCATTACTGCCGTACTCACAACTAGCTTCTGGACCACCAGCTACCCAACAAGTGGCGATATCAATCGAATTAATATCAATCCAGACCTCGCGTTTAAAGGGATCCTCGGATGTAGGATCGATCAGATCCTCCGATAAATTCAGTAGATATCGATAGAGGTAGGTATTTTCAAGGCCCGTACGAGGTACAGAGAGTGAGGTATCTGCCGGACAGCCATGGTAATATGCGTCTGAATATGTGTTGGCAGACGGGGAGAGCACCCATACAAACGGGTTGTTTTGAACACGGCATGCACTGCGACGTACTTCGGTACAGTTCGTGGACCGCCAATGGCCCATATCCAAGATATCCATCACAGCGCAGCGAAAGGTAGAGGTGTCAGCTGGATCAATATCTGTCGCGACTTGTGGTTCGTCAACTGCCCAGGCCCAACTAGAAGATAGTGACAGGTCTCTGTATGGGTCAGGTTCATTATCAGCAGTGGCACCGAAGAGAGTAGTATTGAGAGTAGAAGTAATCCCACATGCAGTGAGATTTACCACCATTTCTGACATATATCGCAGTAACTCTTCGTTGTTTAGGTTGCTCGGGGTTGGGATGTGATTTGTCAATGCCCAGGATGCATTGACACTGGATATTTGAGACTCTTCCGAAACATAGAGACACCCGCCATCCAACACACCATCATTTGCAGTAGATACAGGAACAAAAGCTGTGAGATAATTGGGATCGAATATAACATCGTTATTTTCTGATATATTGTAATCGCTGAGCTGCGAATCGATCGATCCATACTCAATAAGCAACCGCCGCCCAGCGAAATATTGCAGATATTTCGTGTTAGGCCAGCCATCCGGGGTGCTTTGAGTCCCTGAGGAGTCGGTATAGATGGTAAAATACTCAATGATGGGCATGTAAGCATCAGGAACCTTATACCAGGATTCATTCAAGTTAAGACGGTCGGCGAATAAGTGGGACGGCGTATATATGTATGAGCTCAGAGATTTCTGCACTATAGAGCCGAGTATCTCTGAGCCGGTCGGAAGTTGTGAGCCAGTCACCTGAGATGCGGGTTGCTCTACCGAAGCAGCACTGGCCGCAGCATGGAGATTGAAGGATAGCAGCCGAGAATATACATTGTATTCGGTATTTGTATCTTGAAAGTAGTCGCTAAAAACATCCACTACATCGGATGCCGAAAGACCATCTGAGCACCGGTAAATGCTTAGCCTGTAAAGAGGATATCCTGAGGATGGGTCAACTTCGACGGTGGCAGTTTCCTGCGCGACTTCAGCCGTCACAGTAGAAGTCCCACCGGCATCCGGAGTGACAGTCTCAACTTGAACTTTGCGAGGAATAGTCACAGGGCAAAGAAGCCAATCACGGAGGTCTGATGACCAGTAAAGATCGATGATGAACCGACGATACCCAACCGCTAGCAAATTTGAGATACATTTTCCCGCAGCTGTTCTTTCGTATATATTGTTCCCGAAGCAGGCTTGGGTGAGGGAGATAGCTGAAGTAGTGACGAAATTGACCGGAACTTGGCCGGCTACATCTCTTTCGCTCTAGTTACTAGAGAATTAGTTTAGATCAATCCATGCTTTCGGTATAGCAGAAGACCAACCAGGAGGACAGCGGCCCAAGACGCATTTAACAAGGAATCATCAGGGTTAAATTTCAGGGACATGAAGGAGCTACAACTGGATGACAAACGGAAAGTCTGGAGGGTGATATTAAGTCGTATGCATGATAGGAGCAGCCAACACGATAGACCTAGAGACGATGTGGAGAGAAATTGTCATGTAGCGGGTTGAGATGAGGTTCGAATCACAAGCCAATGGCTCGGATGATGATGTCTTCGGGATTCTGCAAAGGCGGTCAGCGGGGAGGTGATCATCTTATCTGGCCACTTTCACTTCCCAACTTTCATTTCCATACTTAAACCTTCTTTGTTGTTCCTCCATCTCCCCACCCATCCATTCATCCGTTCTCTACCTTCCAATCGGAAGCTTCTTGTTGGACAGAGATTGTTTTAAGCTTTCGCTGCTTTCACCCCGAAGATGGCCACACCCGGCCCACCTTCTCCTCAGCAGCTCGCTGCCATGCAGCAGAAGTTCGCAGCTGAGGCCGCCCGTCGAGGAATGTCCCCCGAGGAGTTTGCTAAACAGCAACGCGAACAGTTGAACGCAGAAGCGGCTAAGCATGGCATGACTACTGAGCAATACGTTACGCAGCTCCGAATGCGCGCGCTCGCCGCACATCAGCAAAGCATGCAGCAACAAGCGCAAACGCAGGGACAGCCAGCCCAAGGAAGTCAGCCACCTCAACCCAGACCACAGCCAGGACAAGTAGCACAACCTCAGGCGCAGCCGCAGCAGCAAATGCAACAAGTCCCAGTGAACCCATCAAACCCGCCGAACCCCAAGGCAATTGCTGTTGCCAAGTTCTTGCGATCACAGAACCTGAAGACCAGAACTTGTATTATGGATGGGCAGAGAAAGGATATGTTCAAAGGTATGTATTCCCGTTGTCATATTATGGAGAGATGCGTGTATACGTATCTCAAAAATGAAGTGGTCTGTATCTAATTTCCTTGGATATTATCAGTGAAACGTGCGATCCGTGCACTCGAATCTGAGGCTTATGCCAAAGCCGCGAAGAAGAATCCACTTCTTCCCCCTGTCACTGATCGTGCATCCGCCGAGAATGTGTTTAAGCTCCTCCCACTCTCTCTACTTGCCCTTCGAGTCTCAAAAGTTGACCCCCACACCGGTCACAACCATGCTAAACCTGCGAAGCGAGTCAAAGGACTCTGGACAGTCAAGATTGAGCAACATCAAGAGGCTAGCCCGATGATGCACTACGTCTGGCTCTACGAGGGTCCCCAATGGAAACAGAAAGCCATGGCTGTTGGTGTAGTCGCTGGAATCTTTGCCGTCGTCCTCTTTCCTCTTTGGCCAATGGTGATGAGACAAGGAGTGTGGTACCTTAGTGTCGGCCTGATGGGTCTGCTGGGTCTTTTCTTCGCCATGTCAATTTTCCGTCTTATCCTTTTCTGCATCACCGTCTTCGCAGTGCCTCCTGGTCTCTGGCTATTCCCCAATCTATTCGAGGATGTTGGTTTCTTTGACAGTTTCAAGCCTCTGTGGGGCTGGCAAGAGGTAAACATCTATTATTCCATGCATTATACATACTCCATCACTAATCAGGTTTTATCTGCACAGACAAAGAAGAAAAAGAAGAAGTCAAGCAAATCTGCTGCCGCGACATCTCAATCCGTGGACTCGGCCCCTGTAGCAAATACAACTGCAACCGCGTCCGCAGACACATCAGGGGTAACCAAGCGTGATCTAACACCACGGGTTGAAGAGATAACAGAATAGTACAATTGTTTTATAGATATGTCTAGGTGTGGTTATTATACACAAGACCGACTTCAACCTTGTATTCCTGTCTCTCTTATCTCTTACATTCTGCATACCAAAAGATCTTTGACCTCTTTTCAACTTCTCTTTATGCCCCTTGTCTATGTCCCTTTTTTTTTCTCTCTTTCTTCCATTTCCCCCTCGATTTTCTTTTCCTTTTTCTCATTCTGTCTTACAGTGGTACTCTTGAGCTGGATTAAAAGGGAACTAGTTGTTCGGGATGTATGTGTTATGGTATCATCATCATCATCAATTGACTCTTATTCTACGCATCATTATCCTACCTATATCTAGGTATCTAAGATTCTATCCACCGATTAAAAACCTGATTACCCCAGAAGCGAGCTGGAAAAGGGGCGGTTAGCAGGACAATAAAGTAAATTTCTAAATAGCACTGGACCGATGGTTAGCCTGTATGAGAGATAACAGCATAAGAAATAACATTCTCCCATTAACAAAAGAAAAGAAGAAAGTCAACAATAGAAAACGGAGAGAAAAAGAGAAAGCAAACCACAATCACCACAATATCTCTCCTACAGCCAGCATCTCCTCTCATTCCCCCCTTAATCCTCCAACTCTTCAATGATATTTCTCGGCAGGGCAGCAAGGGTGGTCGGCATATACTGGGCTCATTGCGGTTGGCGTAAGCGCACCACGATGCATGGTCCAGCCTGTACAGGCGACGAACGACCTTCCCCCCCCCTCCCCCCCCAGCACCCGAGGATTCGTACGGTCTCCCAGAAGACAGTCTTCTGGTTGTGCGTGCACTCTCCATTCATCTTCACCCCACATCAAGCAATCAAGATAGCGTTGACATACGAGGGCCTGCCCGTTCAGACCTACATTATATACCGGTTAGAAGAAAGATGAAAAGGACAAAGAAATAGCCACTACTTTACCTGCTGGATAGATGGACAGGGAGCTCTCCATAATGGTAAACTCAAAGCAAGGGAACCTCCACACCTGCTTCTGATCTGCTGTATGACATGGTTCTCGAAGTGCTTCAATTTCCACGTGCGGTTAACCAAGCGTACGGTCACCACCCATTTGGGTCGTAGCCTGTCTGTACGGCCGCCTGCTGCTGTTCTACCTCTCCCTTCCCCTCCTCCTCTCAATCACGCTGCATATCTCCATTGCCGGCCATGAATTTTTTGAGGTAAGAAAAAAGAGGTTTGTGTAAGAAATGTGAAAATGGATATCAATAAAAGAAGGGACAAATTGAGAAGAGAAAGTCTACTCTATATATAGAAGGAGAGAAAAAGGGGGAGGAGAGCAGCTTTTCATACTTGGGGGTAATACAGACTAGTGAAGCTAGCAGGTCCTCTGGGGAGTGAATTCTAGAAGGTCTGAGTGAATACTATAAAGAAGTGAGAAGATTAAAGAGGAGGACACTGTTTTGATAATATCCATCTTGTATAGGTATGGGAATAAAGACAGAGGGCAGGTCAATTAAAAATAGTGAAAAAACTATGGCAAGGATCCTTATATAGAAAAAGAAACAAGGATACTGCCACTGATACAGCCCAGAGAACAAGGAGGAGGGGAGGAGTATTATTAGGGCTTGGATGAATCCAGCTGTTACTTGGTAATCACCTTGATTATGCCCTAACTAATAACCATAAAAAGGGCCCGCTCACACACACACACACACACACACACATCAGATAGTTCTCCAGTGAAACCTCTTCGTACGAAGAGCCTGCTATAGTTGAGACAATTATATGCAACCCTTAACATTTCACATAGTTCTATAGATATCAAGTACGAGATTACCTTATCATTGTCGGTGACTGAAATTAGCTGGATTGGGGGATCTTGCATAAGCCTACCTAACTGGCACACCTATTACTACTACCTGTCTACATCCTGGAGGTCAATACAAAATCTAGTTATGCATAAATATATGCAATGCAATAAACATAGTTCACCAGGAAACCTTTTTTCAGAATTATCTAAAAGAAAAAAGGGGGCTGCAGCCCAAAAAAAAATTATACAAACATTAAATAAAACTTGTTTAATGCTTTTATCCCAAATCTATATGCCCCTGCTTGTCAAGGACAGTCACGCCCACAGAGTAAAAATGAATCCCCCCCCAAAAAAACAGGACTGGCAATGCGTAGAATACATCAATAGTGATACAGAAATAAGACAAGAAAACCAATCGTACATAATTAACATGCAGACGCATTGAAGCGCGGGATATCATAGGTTTGTTTGTTGTTTGTTTGAAGGGATACACAAAAAGAGAGAGAGAAAGGTAGACAATAAGTCTCAGTGGTAGCAGGTGCCTTCGTCAGCTATCCATAGCAACATATAAATAGCACAAGAAGCACAAGACAAAGAAAATGGGATAGTAGAGATGGTATCATGTGATAAAGGCAATGATAAAGTGGGAGAAGAAAACCAAAAAAAAAAAAAAAAAAAAGGAATGAATGAACGCTATATCGCTGGAGTAATGCAAATTGACTATCCGAGTCATGACGATTAAATGAAAATAGTACAGAGACAGAGAGTATGGAAACTTTGTATTGAAAATTCGTGTTGTATTTGATCTCAGGCTTGGTTCTTTAGGCCAACTTGGAGTGTCATTATGAAAGATTGTGTCAGTTTGGTGGAATATGATTAATTGTTGAGAGGGGGCAGAGGAACCACCAAACTCTTCCGTCGATCCTGCGCGGGAGATGTTGGTGGGGAGACCTGTAGTCGAGATGGTGGCCGTGGTGGTTTCACGAATGTGGAAGGAATATCTGGTAAGGGGCAATTAGGCGGAGGCGCTACTGGAGGCCCAATGGAGAGGCCAGTGAGACTTTTGCGCCGCGACATCAAGGCAGAGGCAGAACGATTCATGGGGTCTGTGGAGCAGAAAATGGAGCTCCGGCGTCGATCACGGTTACTCAAGTTTCGTTCCAGGTCCGAACTCTCCGTTCCCGGGTGCTGCTCTGTAGATGCCTCTGCTGGTGTGCCTACCGCTTGGTGTAAAGCCTTTGATGCGAGAGAGGAGCGGCTCAAGTCTCCAATTGGCAAACGGGAATAACGGAGGTGGCTGCGGTCTCTATCCCTACCCGTTTCCCCAATCGAGTCTTCAGAATTAGAGGGGCGGAGTTGTCTCTTAAGGAGCTCTTGCCGGTTTAATAATCTGCGTTGGTCAAGAGAAAATTCATTACCCGGCGACTGTGGGGGAGACGGAAAATTAGACATAGTATCTATCGAAGCATCGTCGGCTTGATCACTCAGTGCCGAGGGTATCTGGGGAACCTGCGGGATGTCCTGTCGCGCCGTAAATCTTCTACTAAAAGAGGGTACGCTGAAGTTTGGGGCCGGAGGCGACATGCCTCGAGTTTGTGACTCCGGTACAGTAGATTGAGCTCGGGGAATTTGAGCTATTTCTGCACTGTTTATTTGCGGTAGATACAGCGATCTCCGCTTCTTCGGGTTTGAAACCAGAGGGCTAGTAGTTCCATTAAGGAAAGTCGTATCAGATTTTATGCTACTATCAGGAAGTGGAGGTGACCCAACCACAGAACAACCACGGGAAGTATCATCAGTTGAAGACATGACCTCTGTCTGAGCAGTAGAAACCGACTCCGAACGAGACCCAGGAGGTGGATGCATCACCATCGATCGACGATGGAGAGATATATAAGAGCTTCGACGAGATTGATCACCGACACTTAGCTCCTTATCGTCCGAACCTATGGATGGCTGGGGTTGTAGATTCAGGGTTGAGAATCGGTTAGGGTCCCTCTTCACCATTTGTCGGACACTGGGTGCTGAGCGTAGTTGTTGTTCCGAGCCATTATCGACCGCTCGCTCAGAGACATATTTCTTGCCTCCTCGAGCTTCGATCTGCGCCCTAACAGCCAAGAGCCAGGAACTCAGTTCCTCAGGGCTATTAAAGACCAGAAGAAAATTTCGTGCCAGTCGTCGTGCGTGGGACCTGTGGAACCCAAGGCGGGAAAAGAGAGGTCTCGATGTGTCGATATTGTCTGTGTTGTCCTCCTCAGACGCCTGTGATACCTGTAGCACCCAGTGTTTACCTGGGATTGCATCGCTAGCAAATGCCACTGATTTAGGACCAAGCAAGAGGATTCGTTCAGGCAACCGGTCATTTTTCCCTTCACCTGAGTATTGCAAAATATATCCGGATGTAGCCAACACATATATCTTCTCAATCCATTCTCTCTTCTCTATATTTTGCGACAGTGCACGCCGATACTTGCTCTTCTCCTTATCAACCTTTTTTTGTTTAGCTATAAGATCTTCAACCGGTTCTCCATTCGATGGCCGGCGAGACTGGGAATCTTCATCCTCAAGTCTTTGTCCTTTTGCCTTAAACGTCGCGTGTAGGCGCACAATAGAATCCGCTGATAAAGCCGGAACTGTAAGAGAGATGTGTTTGATCGCTTGAGGAAAAGCTTGAAAGAGAGGAGGAGGCTTCCAGGCCAGATCTTCCGCGGTCGTCTTATCTTCACTCAGCCGCGATCGATGTTTCGGCGGTAGCTTAGAACGTCGTGATTCCGTCGGCGATGTTAATAGAGTAGGAGTCGAGGTTTTGGTTCGAGGTGTAGCACAAGCCACCGGCGATAATGGAATAGCCTCCTCAGGCAGCTTCTCCTTCTCGAGGGTCTGCTTCTCATCAATTCCTGACAGCTTCGAGTCCATCGACTTGCGAGCAGATTTTTCCCGGCTAAACAAGTTTCGAAGGCCGGATTTGGAAGTTTGGCGCTTCACGTTTGTCTGTAACGGAACTCGTTCCTGATTGCCATCGTTCTCGTACTCTGACGGTCGTGGGCGTTGGGGTCTAGATGGTACAAAATTGGGCAAGCTTGATTTAGGACGACTAAAGTTAGTTTTCAGTGGGGCCAATTGCTGACCTCTACGTTCATTGACCGAGGGTGTAGATGGTTGCGAATCGAGGGACAACATTTTTTCTTTTTTGGTTGTCCAATTGATCAGTTGAAGTTTGGTGGTGGGAGAAATTCTTGCTCAAGGTTGACCCATATATGGATTCAATTATGTTGTTGGTAAAGTGGTACAAAGGAGTGGCCAGTTATAGTTGGAATACGAAAAGAGGCGTTATATTGAGAATTCCATCTGATTCGCGACGAAGGAATGGCAACTCTGAACGTGAACAAATGTCGTTGCGTAAAGTGTATGTGTTTAGAATGAACACACAAAAATAGTCTCCCTCTAAGCAATGGAATTTCACCAATATTAAAAAATAATAATAATAATATGAGGCGCTTTAAATCACCCTCTAATCAAGAATTCTCAGTTCTTGCTGGCTCGAGACCGGGGGGAATGAGAGAAAACGAAAGCTCGTTACTTTAGGAGGGGGTGTGCACGGTCCAGGAAGCAGATTCTGTCACAATCTGAGCTCAAAGCAAGATGCGGCCAGATCATACCCCAATGATCCAAAACCCCAACATAGGCGTCATTATAATCAATTAAAGCTGCGAGTGATTGGTAAAAGGGGCGCCAAAAATAAGTTGTGGCGAATATATGAGAGAGGGAAAGAAAGAGACGAGGAGGGGGACAGGAGGGGATTGAGGAAAGGAAAAGGTCCCGACTTGGAAAGGGAAATCGCAATGAAAAAGACAATCCCCTAAGTGCCGAAAATTAAATGACTGGTCTGTTCTTTTGTGCTTAAATTAAATTGAACCACCAATCCTGGCCATTGTGGACTAGACAAGGACTAGGTCATTTTGGCGTGATTTTCAAAAGATCTGAAACGGTCGTAACCAAGCGAGCCCCTGAATATGTATTCCCCAAATTCACTATTTCTCTTTTGAAAGAGAAGACGGTCCCTGGTGTGGAAGACATCCTGCGATTAATCCACCAAAAATAATAAACCTTCTTTGAAGGGTCCTCGAGTCTGTTCATGCAACGATTCATTGTCTTCGGTACTAGTCAACGGGATAAGGGTACCCCTGAATGGGATTCAGCCCTCCAGTCCCCACTTAGGATAACGGTTTTCCATCGGGTGAACTTTAGTCAATTTAGTGTCCTTTAGCGGGCAAGTCGAACCCCGAACTCAACGCCAATGGGACCGTCTCTTTCTGGCTCTTCCGGATCCTTGGGTCAGGTATGAAAGGGGGATCAACCCCGGCCCCATTCGTTATTTTAGCTCCTTGGGAAATAGTAGTAATAATGGGAACGTTTCCTGTCAATCAACTAGTAAAGAAGAACGCTTGTTGTCAACCAGACCAGGTAGATGGACTGGCAGATTGACATGGGCACTCGGAGTCCGATTGGCGATCGGCCTAAGAATGTGGAACTTGGAACTGCCCACTGCAGACTTCAAAGCACGAGGCACTATCGATGACTCAGCCATTGCCACGAGGGATCACATGATGTGACACATAGTAGTACCTTGGTAATATATGTAGTAAGATTATGCACATATATGTCTATTATGTACCACTATCCAGTAACACCACAAAGTGTGAAGCCAGCCATTATTCTTGATCATGTGTACCACTGCATATCCTCAACCTCTTTTGGCCAATTATTAGATCTCAATTTCCAGACAAACTCAGCTTAAACCCGAAACCCCTTTTTTTACTTTCAAAATAGTAACAACGAGGGTCGGAATATATTAATAGTATGATTACAGTGATACACAAAAAGAGGGAGGAAACTAAATAAAGATAACAGAGACATAATTGAAGAGGAACAAGGTATTGTAAACAGATAGATGTATCCAGCATATAGATGTACCTCACTTCCGCCCCCCAGGCGCCTGTCAGTGACAAGCCCAGAGTTCATGGTGCTGGCCCACATTTCTTTCCCTGACCCTCCTCCACTGCCCCCATCAAGACCGCCGCCTGCTCACAAAACTGCGCCATCGAGGTATCCTTCTCCGTCAGACCACGGGGATGGTGAGTCGTCCAATGGATATCCACGGACCCAATCCTCTATATATATTTTCATCAGTAATTATTCTTCCAATTTTTTTTCTTCTGGCCCTTTTTCACCACCTCCCGTATTAAGAAAGAAGGGAAAAAATAAGGGTATCCAACAATGTATCGATAAATCAAATGATTGGTACTCAAACTTAACGTAGGTAGTATATTGTACATGAAAATAAGTAGAAGAGAGAGACAAGGGAGGAATGGGAAAGGAGAAAACAAAAAAAGAAAGAAAGAAAGAAGAAAAAAGAATATAGGTACCACGTACAACTGTCATAGTAGGATGATGCTTTTTTGACGTACTCTGCGACGCGATCACATTTACGAAGCTCTGTATATTGGCGTTTTGCAAAAGGATTCCCCATACCTTAGATCAATAATGCTCTCACATAATAATAACGGATATTTACCAAAATAAGAAAATTGTTAAAAGCAAGTGTAATAAGTGATAACGTTGTGTATAACTAGGACTAGGTAGCACCTACCACCGCCTTAAAATAAGACTTGAAGTAAAATGTCTTCTTGATTCCAATCTTGTTCTCATCCAAGCTCCATCCCTGATTCTGCAACGCGTCTAACTCCGATCGCACCAGTTCAACATCCACCCCCTCCGCATACTGGGGTTCACATGCCATGGTCGAAGCCTTGCGCCAGGTGGCAATGTGGAGAAGAGGCAGAGGAGCTGGCGTTACTCGATGGTGGCGCGCGATAATAGTTGGATTCAGATTCGGATGTGGGCGGTGTATACGTTGAGGTAGGAGGAACGGATAATAATGTCCGTAATGACGCTTGCACTGGGGTTGGATAGTAAGGAGGCGAGATGGCAACAACCCCTGAGGGTGCTGGATCCCTCTCGATACGGCTTTCATGCTAAACAGCTGCAAAAGTACTTACAGTAGTACATAGTTGACTAAGGTGCAAACCTGGAAATGGTATTGGGGAAAATAATGAATAACAATTTCCCGCACGTCACATGATCATATCTTATGCCTTTCTTAAAAAAAAAAAAAAAAAAAAAACTCGGATTCATAAATGAAGCATGTCTTAACGATCTACCCAATTCCACCCGTTTTCTATTGTAAACTATTAATAACCACCCGATCAGCATTGGAACAAATTTGGGGATTTACTGTCGCAGATCGATGCCTGAAGTCCCGTTTCCGGTTTGATTGCGGCGATCGGACATAATTGAGATCGCCGTACCATGCATGACGTATCCAGCTCCTCGAGTGTCATGACGTCGGAGATCCCATCACAGACGTTCTTGTTCTTCATTCTACTAACTCGGTAACTTCGACGGCTCACATGCAGACAAGCTTTCTCCTACTCCCTCTCCAGTCATAGCTAGATTCTAGATATGTTTATCACGGCATGGATAGCATGTCTACGCATCTACTCTTCTTTCTAGCTCTTCAACGAAAAGTACCATTAAATTAGTTCCCATAATACAGCCTTCACCGTACCAGGCGCCATTCAGAAACATACTGTAACATCCTGGAACTAACGTGAAGGAGCAAGCGATAAACTTTCGAAAAAAAAAAGAAAAGAAAAGAGAAAAAAAGGTCGATTTACACCAGATGAAACAAGTAATACCAGCTCCTACATACATGCTCTTGGACGTGTAATTGTCCATCCCTAAGCCGACCCAACTTTAGAAGAATCGAGGGAGATAAGAGAAAGAGTAACCGTATTCACAGGACGAGAACTTGTCATCACAGATAGAAGGAAATGAGCAGAAAGGCCTTGCGTAATGCAGACGGAATAAGCGGCAATAATAAGGTTCGGGTGATGGTATCTGGTTGAGTTAGGTTTCAATGTTCGGATTTTATTGCCGAAGTATCATCATCGTCATTATTTTTGGTTGGCTCCAGGCCGACTATGTACCCAGTCATACCTTAGTGTGAAATGCTGTTTCTGTCTTGGGAGCTAGAACGAGAGGTGGGTCGAGATGCAGAATAGCTACCACGACGGCTTCCCATGGCTTGACGGATACGTAGGTTTTGCTGTGATCGCGCAAAGGAATTTGCTCGCGAGGATGGTGGGATACGTGAAAGCAATCCACCATGATGGGCCCCGTGACTCTGCAATTCAGCCCGGGCGTCGGACAACTGCTGAGCAAAGGGTGACCGCTTTCGTAGTGTTGGGCCGTACCAGTAAATGGCATACACAGCAGCCACCAAAACGACGGATATGCAAACTAGTGCAGTCGTTAGTGGGTTATGGGAGCTTTTTTCAGTGTTTGTGGGGGGCTGTAGGATAGTATCCACAATATTAGATATGACTTACAGAGAATTGTAGATGCATACTCAACATGGTATTTTCCGCCAATGTCTAGATATTTGTTAGTATATAATCTATGGTCATACATTGAGAAGGATATACTTACTTTGAAAGAACGGAGTTGCGGGAATCGTTAAAATACCTGCAAGGAAGTCTCTCGACCACCCGTTCCCACCAGTGGCTGAAGCCGAGTATGGTCCATATGCGCAGATCATGTAATCGATGGTTGCCATGTAAATGCTATAGTTTGCGATTCCAACAATAGCAGAAAAAACCATAGTACCAATCCAGTGAACTGGGGGCCCGATACTGGTCCAAGCAAAACCGATCAAGCCAATTGGGAGACATGGAGCCGTGTAGAGTAACCACCAGAGACGGGACTCATATTGAGCACGTTCATCATTGGGCTTCATTTTGCGTTCCCTAATGTTACGCTTGATTGCAGGAACGAATGACAGCCAGGCGATAAAATATCCGACGAGGATTGGGAGGAAGGACAAACCGAGTGATACAATGCTGAAGTTCCACTGGCTGTAGACCAAAGCAAAGGACTGGATAAACATGAAGATGAGTGCATCGCTGAAGCCGCTCAGAAGAGACAGAGTTAGGACAATAGGTTCAGTCAAGAACATCTTAAATGGACGGATCCAAGTGACGAGAATTTCTCGCATTGAGAAACGATCCTTGAAGGGAACAAGTTCATTTGGCCCGTAGATATTGGGGTTCTGACCACTCTTCCTCATTTTCTTTGCAATGCGATCCATCATGATTGTGGTTCTAGTCTCTGGGACAAGAATTAGATGGGCGAGCTGAACGAAACCTCCGAAGATAAGCTGGATCCAGATGTTCCAGCGCCACGGTAGATACGCTTCGACAAATCCACCCACAACAGGGCCGATCACCGATCCGCCGACAGAGGAGAAAACAACACAGGCAACAGCATATTGTTGTTCATCAGCTTCCCAAAGATCTGCGATCATACCGAGAGTAACTGAACCACCAGCCGAGCTAAGACCACCCAGGGCACGTCCAACCATGATCGAAGTAAAGTTTGGGGCAAGAGCAACAGGCAACTGCCAAATGTTGACCAAGAACAAACTGGCCTGAAGGATGGGTTTACGACCGAGCTCTTCACTCCATGGAGCCCACAGTTCGCACCCAAACGCGTACAGCACAAGGAAAATCATAGCACCGCAGCGCGCAGCTTGGAGACTCACGCCAAATTCCTCAGAGATACCAGTAAGCGCATTGGAGTAAAGGCTGGTGTTGAAATTCATCGAAGTCTGAACAAGAAAGATAACAGAAATGATCATCCACTTTTTCCAGCTAGGGAAGGCATAGCCCAATTGATCATAGCAGTCATCTTCAGTTAACTCGATCTTTTCGGCGGGAGTATTTTCAAGCTGGTGTAGGGTGGTCCCAGCAGTAGGATCATGAGCAAACTGAGATTTCTGAGAAGCTTCGATTGTCTTTTCAGTTTCAGCATCAAGGATAGTATCAGTCTGTGAAGCAGAGGAGGCTTCAGACTCATGGATTCTCTCATCCGGTTTGATATCCTTTTCAGGTATTGGCGACGCCATATTGGTCACCCAGGCACTAGTGTTGCTTGTTAGTATCCACAACACTTAGTTCACTTAAGGAGGAATAGATGAGAATCGACAGTGTGACATATAATAAGAGAGTGAAGAAAGTGATAATAATCCAAAAGTAGAATGGAAATAATGCTAAGAAGGTTTGGAAAGATCTGGGATAGGACGACAATGATGGGAAAAAGAGGTACAAAGTGATGGAAGGTGACGATCGTTACAGGAGTAAAAGTAAGAGAAAGGAAAGAGATCGACGATCAATAGAACTTACAGTAGCACTGGTTAAATTGAAGATCGACAATGTTAGATAAAGACCAGAAGAGTGAAATCGAAAACAGTAAATTTGTAAAAGGAGACGCAAGAAATAGGAAGGTGGAGGTGGATGAAAACAAGAAGAGGGATGAAGGCGAGAGAGAAGAAAGGAACGGTGGGGGAGGAGGAGGAAGTTAAAGGAAAGTAGGAAAGAACCTCGACAGGAACAATACGCAGCAAAAGTGTCATCATCGCGACCCGCTGAGGCAGGAACCCCCAAAAAGGAAAGTATGGGGAAGCCTCGACCAGCCAATACCACCCTCCGATTACCCACTTCTTGAGGCTAGGTTGCTTAGAAAGTCCCATGGATAATCGTAAAGGGAAACTTTTATCAATACACAAATAGTTACTAATGGAAAAAAATGAAACCTGACAACTGATAAGCGTTACGATCCTAGTCTAGTGCAATCGGACGACCCTTTGATGAAGGATCTCGTGCCTTCAGGAAGATCGATTCGGTGGGCCATTTTTTCTTCCCTTTTCCTCTTTTGAACTTTTACGGCTATTCTACACATTCCACGAGTGATATGCTGGACTGTACTGCATTTGACCTACTAATTTATATGAGAAGGAACGATTATGGTTGGTCGATCATTGCAGGCGGATATCAAATCAGGACTGACCTTCAACGGGAGGCGGAACCAGAGGACAAGATACCGAGTGCGTCCAGATTTAGGCTTTTATGGCGCACCCCCAAAATCACAATCCTGTCTTATGACTGGTGCTTACTATAAGTAGGGGTAAGAAAAAGCTTTCTCCACCGAAGTAGGAGGCCGTACCACCGCAAAGGTCGCTCTGGGCCGAACCCCTCAAGAATGCCCGGATCGGGAAGGGCGGTCACAGAGTCGGACTTAACAGGGTTGAAATGGTTTCCGGGCGCGTAAAAATAACAATGGGAAGGGAAGGGTTTTTTTTTTTTTTTTTTTTTTTTTTTTTTCAACAAAAGGATAAAACATAATAATTAAATAAAATAAAAATAGAAACTAAATAATATGAAATGAAAATAAAAATCAACAGGAAAGTACATGCAAAGTATGAGTTATTGCATAAGAGCGCAGGGCGCGGCCATCTGGGTTGTCATGTTTAAGTTGTACGACGTAAGGAGTGTTCGGGATGGATAGCGGCCTTAGGCTTGGCCATAATGATAGACACAGACAAAGCAGGATCCGACCACAAGCGGTCGGATTGGGGAGCTGAGTGAGTAACTTGCGTGACCCAGTGGAATTGCCCGGTAACCTAGCTCTGACCCTTCCATCCTTCCACTCACCATCTGGACCAAGCTATTTTCCCACTAAACTTTCGTTTCTTATTATTGTTTAACCAGACATCGAAAATTAAGTGGTTTCTCGGGACCTGTTTTTATTCGGAGATGCCGAGATGACGTCAGATTGCAGGTTTGTCCTTTGTTTTATAGTGAGAGGCAAATTGATCCCTTCGCTCTTCGTTGTAAATTAACTATTCGCCGCAGTAATGTAGTATTCACCTGCTTCCTGGCTGATTTGCCTTTCCAGAAGCCTTCCTCGTTCTAGAATCCAGCGTCGAAGCCGGATACATACCAAGTTTAATCACATTCTGTGAAGCACATGACACGCGATTGAACTGACGGATCTTTCTATTGTTGGAGTTATTACGCGTGGGGGTCCTCTATAGGTACTTACTCATACTCCGAGATAGTGTGGGTTTTGGTGACGAATTTTCTCTCCCCAGAAAATCGTGCAATTCCCCATCAACAAATCCCGTCGCGGTATCATCGTAACTACCTATGGAGCGTCGTCATCAAGGAGACAATCCCATATATTATCACCCGGTAGCTCTACAATTCCACAAAATTGTCAGTTTTAATATCCACATTTAATACTCGAATCAAGTCTGTTACATATTACATTGAATTTGAGATATTACATTTCCTAAAAGTACAGTTCTCAATCGGGTATGCATTCTCCCATGCCAAAATCCCAAAACAATCGGTTATAATAAGCATCAATTACGTTTGGGGCTAAAACCTGTTCCATAGCTACTAGTGAAGCCACCAAAAGCCAAGATGAACCATCCTTTGGAATTAAAGTCTGGGCAGGGCACAAGTCCGGCTAAGTCAAATCGATTTTATTTTCTCTCAACCTTTTCGCATGTCTACCTTCTCTCCCCCACGGGGTTGTGGCCGGAACAAATGTGTCTCGTAGAATATTAAGAAAGTTCAATTACATTTATAAATTTATTTTACGTAATATTGAATTCCCCGATGTTTATTTTCTGGTTTGGAAGGGGGTGCGGAGGGAGAAGAAGGGGGTGGGGATAAAATGGAGAAAATCGGGAAATTGTTTGAGATCGATCACGTGAAATGCCAACGAGAGGCCTGCTTTTCCTTCGCAACGGCTAAGGACTTATCATTAACGTCGAATTTGTACCCCTATTAGATCCAAATTGGATTGGATGTGGAAACATTACTTGTTGTATACTTACGAGTACCAATCCATATCCCTAAGTCAATATGCCAACCTCGTTCTCACGATCAGAGACTTCGATAGCATGGTTGCAGACAATGACAAAAACCAAAAACGAAAGAGAATATTTATAGCCGGGAATCAGGTGTCCTGTGACCCTAAGAGCTTGGTGGTTGAATGCAATCATTCAGGATCAAGAGACACATGCCATTCGATGGCTATCTTACTCCCAGTTGGAAAATATAAGCAGGTAGGATTGCCCCTATCGAAGTGGCGTTCTTGAGAGTTTGGTCAATATTTATTTTAACGCCACATCATCCCGGGAGCATACACTGGTTGTACAGTATGCAGAAAGGATGACATTTGCTAGGGAGGAGTGTGGGCGCAGTTCTCAATTTCAAAGCAATTCTGCAATGTTGATCTACTGTGTACACAACACGAGTATTATTGAATAGAATTATGGAGTAGCTAAGTATACGGCTCAAAAGAACTAAAACCTATTGCTTAAAAGGATAGAAAACCCTTTAAAGTGAAAGGCATTGAATATATAGCTACCACCTGTTGGGTACCGTAGTGCATTGAAGATTGATTGATTCCTCTAGATTGAATCTCCGGCCGCTTCCGGGGTTTCAGCAGACACTATTCCAATTTTAGATTAAACCCCCGTATCCGTCCGAGCTACTTGACCGCCTTCCTCTTGTGATAGTTCCCCTCATGTATCATTACAATTTGCATCATCTGCCAACATTCCTCTGACTCTTCCGAATACTATTGCTAGCCTTTTCTTAGATTTTCGATTCAGTTCCATCCTAATCCTACCTCATTCATCTTTGTCACAATCTTTATCTGCTCCCGGCACTATTTTCCCTCTATAGTCACCTGATCGAGAGTGTCCTTTACTCCATTTCCAGCTATTCTACCATGTCTCCTGATATCAATTCTCTTCCACCATCCCGTTCAGCATCGGCTTCCCCGCGCCAACCACGGAACCTCCCCACCGTATCGGATGCCTTGTCATCCCAACAGTCCTCATCTCCTACACTTTCTCTCGCCATGAATACCAATAATCAGAATCATCCCATTGTTTCGGACCTCCCCCGCCGACCCCATATTCCAATCCCAGAGCGTCGCCGGTCCACGAATCTTAGCTTGAACAGCAACATTGAACATGGGACTGGAGATCTTCCACTTTCATCATCTGATCATCGTCCTGCTCTGGGCCATGGACTAAGAACCTCGAGTCCGTCCAGTCTCGGGGGCAGTCCGATAATTGCCACCGGTGATCCACATCACCAACGTGCCCCCTCACTAGGGGAGCTCCACCAGGAGCTGGAACAGGAACAAGAGGCACAAGTGGTATGATCCGACAGACAATTAGTTGGCTTTTGAGTGTGCTAATGCGTTCCCTTCGACCAGAACCGACTCCTGCAAACCATACGTGCGCAGCAGACCCAGCTCCAGTATCTCCAACAGCAACAGCACCAGCAACCACAATCTGCCGTAGAGGATATAATTACATCATCGGAACGCCCTATCCCCCCTGTTTCCTCCACTGCAGCTACCGGGAGCCGGACCTCAACACAAGTTCCTTCATCCCTATCTAGTCGCCGCCCCAGTCAAACCTACTCGCCCAATCTCCGACCGGTGCCTGATTCATCTGAGTGGATGATAGGCACTGGAGAGAGCCCAGCGCGGAGGGGAAGCAGGGATGAGAGTGGATACTACCAGGCCGAGGCGGCAATGCTTGCGCGTGAGAACCAAATGCTGAGACAACGGATTCGTGAACTAGGTGAGTGATGATTTTGAGCTTGTTTCTTTTATCCTCCCTTTCCTTCTTATCTCCCGATTTCATTCCTTTTGTTTTTATCTCAAGACTAATTTTTTCTGCCAATTGCTATATTGCAGAGCGACAAGTAAACGAGCTTACTGCGAGCCCATCAACCCAAAATCAAAACGCCGCGCCACCTTCCACTCAAACGTCCAACAACAACACATCGCACCCTACCGCAACAGCCGGTGTGGGATCAGCGAGTGAGTCGTCAGACAAGACGTGATTGTGAGGAGGGGTGCATCCTGCAGAGACAGTTCGGGGTTGCTTTTCCTTTCCCTTTCCTTTTTTTTTCCTTTTGGGGTCGTTGGCAGGCGCCGACTTAGCGTGAAACCAAGTGATCGACACATCCTTGGTCAAACAACCTTGTTGGGAGGTAGTGCAACTCTAATAGTGCAACGTAACCATATTACTTTTGCTGGACGGTGGATAGATAGCGGCTCCACCTGAAATCAAGTGATAGGATGATTCACACAAACTGTACCTTGGTATGCCAACCAGCCGAGCCCACGAGCAAGCCTAACATGGATGCAGTCAGCTCGGGCTAATTATTGAAAGGCGGAGGCAACAATACATACATCGCCTCCTCTATGTGGGGCGGTGTCGATCATGGCCTTTTGTTTTCCTTTCTTTCTCTCTACTCTTTTTTCATTTCTTAATTACTCATGCTTTTTTCTTATTCTTATTTTTTGCACTCTCTTAACATCGAGTCTAGAGGACTCGCTCAGGAGATTTCAATTGAAGAATAGACCTCATTATTTCCTCCAATTGTTGACTAGGACTCGATTATCAATTGATTGTATAATAGAACATGCAAATGTGAATTTAATTCCAGGGAATATTAGAACCAAAAAATGTTAACATTAAAGGAAATTCAAAACATGCATTCGTAAATATGAGTATTTAGAATCTCAAGAGTATCATTCAAAGTTAGTTCCATCTCTCATCCCTTCAGTTGACTCGTCCAAAAGTTATTAAACCGTCTATTCTAACCTTAATTATTGGTATCATACTTTCTGCCCTCCATTCCCTTTCTTTCCTGTCAACCACGAATCCCCCGGAGTACCGCCTTGCGTATCTGGAAACATGAATAAACACACACTAACAAAGTAACAAAGGAAGGGGATGTGTCAATACGAACAGAATAAATTAGAACGGCCACTATATAGTTGTTGACCATTCGCTCTTTATAGCCTTCTTTTTCTGTCTCCCTTGCAGGACCTTGGGGGGAAAAAACCACGAGAAGCAAGGGGAAATATATCACTACCTAAATATAAAAAGATAAGGTGCGTATAAAAATAGGCCTATATTATTTATGCACTCTATTTTTTTTTTTTTTTTTTAAAAAAAAAAAAAGGAGAGACAGAGAGAGAAAGAGAGGGACCAAGATGAGGGGGGAAATTTTATATATTTTGAAAACTATAGATGTGGCAAAACAATAACAATCACAGCAGCAGCAGGAGCAGCAGCAGCATAAACAACACAACAACACAACATACCTTTTTTTTTTGCCTGCCTGCCTGCGTGCCTGCCTCCATGCCTAACTAACTAATCCTCGCTACATTAACTACATTTGCAAACGCAATCATGCAATATGTACTGCATAATAACAGCACATCCACACCCCCCCACATACATACATACATACATACATACATACATACACACACACATGAGAAAAGCATGTATGAACTGTACATATACTCTTACATCTTAATGAAAAACAAACAAGCAAACAAATGCTGCAATCCAACAATTTAACAGTACCGGATTCCGGCAGTCCGGTACTTCGGCATCTGTAGGTACCTACCTACCCAGGTAGGTAGCGAAGGAAGTACAGTACCTTCTTTATCTACCTTCGATATCTATATCTATAGATATCTAGGCAACAAACCAGCAGCATGTGCGTGTGTATATTATGTGTACAGAAACATACATGTGTAAGTATTTATTATTTATATTTAGTATAATAAACTATGTGCACCAAAAAAAACCTAGCTGAATTTAGGTGTATATGGATGTATGTACAATAGCCATGTACTATGTATGTACAAGTACATAGTCCCCTTGCCTTGGAGAGTTTTTACACATGACAACACATTTTTTTTTTTTTTTAAAAAAAAAAGAAAGAGAGAGAGAGAGGGTGTTCGAGGTAGGAAAGCTGAATTCCGTGAACGTTCAGCTAGGCCCAGCTCAGTTAATTTAGGTAGGTTGGACTTGAGATTGTCGCACGCGGTGAAAGAGGAGATAGATTAGAATGCTGAGAGACTCTAGGAGTTGTTTTAAGAAGAAGAAGAAAAACTACCTGATAATCTAACACCTTTAACATATCTGGATATGACATCTTATGTTATCCTTTTTATCCATTTACTTCACAGGTGAAAAATTTTCCCAGCCCAGCAGGTTGGATGTCGACAAAATTTGATACGAGCGGAATCCTGCGAGGCGGACACTCCATGTATATAGATGTGGTGCTCCCAGGGCTCTCTACCTTCTTATTGCAAATATAATTAATTACAGATCAGGTTGGGGATGTAACAGGGGTTGTCCCTTTATGATTATATACAAATGCTGATATGGCTGCATTAGCCGCAGGGTCCCAAGAAAGAAGAATGTACAGAGGATGTTTATAAGAAAAGATGAAATAGAAAATATTCATAATTCAATATCTTGTGCCTAGGAGGCAAATCCAACAGGGAAAATAAAAATGACAAGGGGGAAATCTATGGTATTGTGGTCTACCCCGGGTAATAGCTCTCTCTCCTCTCTCCCACCTCCAGCTCCATATATGTATCTTCTATATCTTACAGCTTAAAGCTTAGCCTTCTCGGCCGCGGCGGCAAGATCGGGCATGAGCAGGTCGCGGAGGTCGCATGCGGCCTCGTTGAGGTAGAAGCTCATGCGCTCGGCTCCAATACGCTTGCAAACAATGTTAAAGTTGAGGCTAAGTCGTGTTGTTAGTTACCCGGTGATAATTGAAAATGCAGAGAATGAAAGGGGAAATTTACCTGTTCTCGTTAATCATATAAGCAATTCCAAATCCGTCATCGATAACCTGGCTCCATCCGTATCCGTTGAAGAACTCAGAGCTCAGCTGGCTGGTGGACAGGTACCATGAGCCACTGTAGGCAAACGCAGGGTCGGCAAAGATAGCAGGAAGAGACTCTCCTTCACGAACAAGCTTCTTCAAGCCGAAGAGGTGGCGATCCACGCCATGTCCATCACTAGCCTCCGCGGTATACTTGCTGTGCGCGGCCAGCGCCGAGCGGAAGAGACGGACAACCTCCTCACGAGGCAGGGTTCCCTCAGAGATGGCCTTGCAGAAAGCCACGCTCTCGTCAGACACGGTGCGAATAGTCTCCGTGCGGCCTTCTTGAAACTTGCGGGTGGTAGCAGATTCGTAAGTTGGTCGGTTCTTGCCGTACATCTTGAAGTAAGCTAGCTGAATGACCATCTGTACAAAGGCATCTGGGCTGCACTTGAACTTCTTGATCAGGCCCTTTCCGTATCCCTGGAATGCCTGCACACGCAGCTCGTGGGCGGCCATCTGTTGGCGGTGTTCCTTGGCCGCCTCATCGATCGCCTCGAGAACTTCCTCATTCAAGGTGAAGTTGATGACCTTGGGTTCAGGGAGGTCAGAACGCACTGGTTTCTCGGAGAGGTCGATGAGCTTGTTGAAGATCAGGTTGTTAACCTGGTCATTCAGGCGCTGAGTAGGGCTACCATCCATCATGCTGTGCTCACCCATGAATCCGGCAGTGCCATTCTCGTTGATGATGAACTGCAGGGGCTTGTCAAACCAGCGGTTGTGGCCATCACCGTGCCAGTATTGGTGGGCACGTTCCTCCAAAGTAACGGGGCTTGCATCATCCAGACAGACCATGAAACCACTGGACTCGATATCCTTCAAGGCCAGCGCATTGGCGGGGTCGGCAGCCAAAAGCTTTTTGCGAGCAGCCGTCCAGTGGTCACGATTAGCCACAGTAAGAACGCCGACAGGAGGAACCTTCTGGGCGATTTGATAAATGCGCTCAAACTGCTTCTCCAGCTCGGAGACATTGAGTGGGCGGCCATTAACGGACAGAGGCACCTTGAAGAATTGGTTCTTGCGGACAACAACAATGTGGTCATTCTCCTTGGCAGGGTACTTCTGAGGGTAGTCTGCACCCTCGCTGGGGATACGGCAGCAGTTGAACATGTACTCGTACGAGCTCATGGCAATGGGCTGCTTGCGCATGTATTCAGGTTCCAGAGAGCCGCTATCCACCTGGCTCTTAAATTCGAGGGCAGCAGCGGTGACGGAAGCAGCTCGCTTGGCGGGGTTTCGGCGAGCACGATCATCGCGGTATGAGTAAAAGTAAGAAACATAGGGAATGACAGGGTCACGGTAGCCAAGATAAGCAGCGTGGTTCCACCACTCTGTCAGCCAGTTTTTGTGCTTTGGGTCTGCCGCACGAGCTAGTAGCCTTTCCTGTAGTGTGTGACCAACTCCACCAGGGCGGATGAATTCCTCAACAGCACTCTTAGTGTTCGCATACTCCGACTCTGAGACAACCGCGTGGACGGACTTCAAGTACCGACGACCGGTCTCTTCCAAAGTGGGAACTGGTAGGCGAGGAAGAGAGTCTTCGAATCGGAGCATTCTGCCCTTGGAAAGATCTTCCTTGTACCCTGCCAAAATGAATCAACACCCGAAAGGAATAAAAAAAAAAAAAAGAGAGAGATAAATCCAGGAAAAATCAAGGGGGTGGGGAGGAAAGCGAGGCATGTGATCGACTCACCCTCGGGAACAGAAGAGGCCTTGCGCCTGGGAGCCATTGTTGGAGCCTGCGACATGAACTCTGTCAGTAACTGCTGTTTGTTGAAGACACATATGATCCTTCTAGCCACTCGTGTATTGGTAGAGCCAGGAGGAAACCACTTACCACTGCGGATCTAGCGAGGAGAGAGTTGGTAGGAGAGAGGCGGGGGCGAGCAAGAGTGGAAGAGAAACGGCTCCGAGCAGCAGCCGTGAACATTACTCTCAGTTGTGACGGGGTGACGAGGGGAGAAATGGAAAGAAAGGGGGAAAGGGGGGAGGGAGAGAAAGAGTAGGTATTTGAGAAAGTTGGAAGAAGAGCAAGGATAGATAAAGAGACGAGAAAAGGACGGAGAAACTGAGTAGAAGAAACGAGAAAGAAAAAGCGTCTTGGAGGAGAGGATGAGCGAAACGAACCTCGGCTCGAATAAAAAAGGTCTCAATCCCTCAGCCGACCGGTATTGTATCGTCATGCCGTTCCAAATTGACACCGCAAACTTGCGACTTGCAGGCAGCTCGGTTGTAATACCGATACGTTCCACGGGAGGGAGGAAGATCGGGGCAACAACAAAGAGCCACGGCGTCTAATGCATAGAGGGTGTAATGCTCCGTCTTTTTGCCCCGGATTCAATCTCAGCCTCGGTCCGATGAAAGGCTTTAGGTAGGGTTTGTTTTGGTATAATAGTTTATTGTCCTTCCTTTTTTTTATATTGAGCCTGAATTAGGAATTCTTTAAAAGTGGTTACCATTCTTTGTTATATTGAATTTCCGGTGTGATTTCTTTTAATTGTCATATAGCTGCTCACCCTCTTGCTCGGCCATATCGACCCATCAAACGAGGTACCACTTGTTCTGCGTAAAAAAAGCCTGCTGTAATTCCGGCTTCATACGGTAAACATACGTATGGAGCGGGTATTCTAGATTGGGACTAGCGTTAAAATAAGGACCCAGCAACAATAAGGCATACTTAGATACATACTTCAAAGGCGTTATTACGATATGACTATCAATATAAAAAAAAAATTAATGAACATGGATGAGTAAGGATAGACGAGGGATAACTAGCTCATAGATATCGCATAGATATTGCCAGGCCATCCTTCCAAGTCTGAAGAGGAAAATAAGCGTATTTACCTGGGTACGGTTTGTTTTTGCCCAATTCTCCTCCTTCTTTAGACAACAGTGGGGTGTTTTGAATATCTAGAGACAACAAAATTAAATTGAACTCTAATACCCTATACGTACCGGCTAGCACAGATACTTGGTAAACATCCAATGTATTGTCCCATCAAAAGACCACAGAGGAGAGGAACAGAGTTGTTTGTGGGGCAGAAGGAACAAGTCCGATCTCGGTACGCCAAGGAACGGCACTAGAATGCGGGGAGAGCTGCTGTGTACCGTGATCATAGGTATACTCAATGAAGAGGGAACTTAGGTACCTCATAACTACACAAACGCTTTTACCCCCCATCATCCTAATCAAATCCGTCAACACATCGACCACCAGAGTAGGACTCGACAAACGTCGGATCAGCAGCACAGTGTGGGTAAGATTAAGCTCAGACCGGTTCCTTTCATCCGTCCCGTTGATCCGATCTACACTGTCAGCTGCGCCCTCCTGACGAATCAACACCCAACATCACGAGCAGCGAAACATGGGTGACCACGGGATAGACAAGCACGACCAAGGAACAATTCACCTCGAGAATACTTTGAATTTGTAAGAGGAATTTTGATTATAATAATAATTCACAGCAATTAATCAATTAATCAATCAATCAATATCAGTAAACCAATCAACAGGCTGTGCTCCACGCCTCGCTCAGTAAATGAACCACGATTAACACACCCAAGGAGGCCAGAACAAAAACTCCTCGCACAAAGGGGGAAATAAAAAAAAAGGGGGGGAGGGAGGGCAAAATCGATGATATAAAGTAAAGATGGACAGAGAAGATGAAAAAGAAAATAGACGTTGAGTCGCCCGATATTATCCAATATTATTCCAATCAGATAGTGCGATCACGAGACTGCTTGCACTGGTGCGGCCGGTGGCTGTTCCTGGCCTTCCATCGTCTTACCCTTGCGCCGTGGGATTTGGACAATCCCATTACGGAGTTGGTCCAATTTGATAACACCTGGGCCTGTACAGATACGCCCAGAGTGCATAAGATTTCGTAGTCGTTTCCGTCGTGCTTCGCCACTGCGTTCTTCTCCACGGCCAACGCCCTCATTCACCCACTCAATTCGTAGTACTTTAAAGCTCATACCATCATGGGATCCCTCCCAAGCCCGTGACTTGAGACCAAACAAGACGCTTGATTCATACCGTTCTAGCCGGGGCAAGATGAGCAGCGTGATGTGAAGATCCTTGCCAGGTGGTGGGGGCTGCGGGGTTTGCGGACGCTCACCCTCCTCGATGCCCATTTCTCGAGCTGTCTTAGGGGCATGCTGAAAAGCATCCTTTATCTCCAAGTCCAGCATTTCCACATCAACATCCTCACCCCAGGCGCCGCGGATAAATCCTGAGTGAATTGCCGCTGCAACCGGATCTGAATCATCGGTGTAAATACCGGTACCCCATAATGCGCGCCGGGCGCAAATTTCTTCGCGATGACTAGCGTCGATTCGGAATCGAGGTACACGGATGGTAAATGTGCAGTTCTCTTTCCCCTCGAAACGCGGGAGTGGTAATGGCGTTGTAGTGTATCCGAATCTCGCACTCTCGAGGGTAGCTTTGGTAGTCGGCTCTCCAATCCGAGGAGCATACAACGTTGATCCAAGATGGTGACGAGGAAGGTGAGCAACACTAGACAATACCGGCTCAATTGTTACGACTGTTCGTGGTTCCCGCATCGCAGCAACGGCTGTAGATGTGGATGATGCCGGTGGACGAGGGGCGTGATGATGATGATGATGGTGATGATGGTGGTGATGTGGGTGGTGGTGGTGATGGCTAGGAATTGGCGCTGTCTCCAAGGAGGCACCGTCTGTAGTGGGCGTTCGATGGTAAGAATTCATCGATAAAGGGCGATGTGGCGCGCTGAGGGATGAAATATCCTCTTCGGGTTTATGGTGATGATGGCTACGCGACAACCACATTAGTACAATAAACGATTAATTCAGGGAAGGAGAAGGGAGAAGATATATACTGATGGTGATGATGGTGGAGATGGCGACTGCGTCGACCAACCCGTGTAGATGCTCCTAGCCGTAGATCAACTCCACTTTCGCTATCGGCACGAGTGTCTTCGTCGCGCGACTTCTTAAGCCGCTTCCCGGTCGCAGACGAAGGTCGAACTTTGGTCTCATCTGTAGTGGCCTCGCTGTTTGTGGACCGAGCGGCAATACTATCACGCTTAAAGGGACTGGAAACCATTGGTGTTGAGGGACCACTACCCGTACTTGTGGCAGTGACGCCACCGACACCACTTCCAATACCAGCGAAAACCCGACCCAGTTCACTTTTGATTCCTGACTCGCCGGCTGGTCCTAGGATTTGAGCTTGAGCGCCTTGTACGGCTTGAGGCAGGGGTGATGCCCGTCCACCTCGTTTTGCATCAAGACCGACTCCTAGAAGATTGCGATGGTGTAACAGCTCATCACTACCTTTACGATGCTGCTCTTCCGAGGAGTGGATGAGCGATGAACCAGCTGAAGCTGCAGAAGAATAAAGTCGGGATTCTGGCTGGCGCTTGCTTAAGTACGGAGATTGTTCGTTTGGTGATGGGTTTCGCTGGCCCTGTGGAGGTTGGACAGAAAGCGACGACTGTCGGGGGCCACCTGGCTGGGAACCTAAGGATTTAGTATAGTTTTGAATCGCACCAAACCCAAAGCCAGTTCCCGGCTCAGGCGCAGAGAATCGTTTCGCTTCTGGAGATGTAGGCTGTGAGCGTCCGAGATCCCATGATGAGGAGCTGCCTTGCTGCCGCCCAGGCGGCGGGTCGCGATCACCATAGTGAGAACCATATCTTGATTGTGGCGGGACAGTCTTGGGTTCTGGCTGATGTGACAAACCTCGCTCCTTCTCTCGACGCGCTTGATCCTCAGAGGGACGGTCAGCATACACACCTCCGAAACGGCCATGGGACTCGTGAGCCAAATAAGATGACTGTCGCTGGTGGGTGGCCCCAAACGATCCCTCCCCAGTCGTAGCAGCTGGCCTTGAGAGGGGACTATACCCGCCGGGCCGTGGTGGGGGTTCTAGGTGTTGAGGTTGACTATTTGGGCGAGGGACGGGACCACTAAAGCTCATTCGGCGAACTTCGTTACTATAAGGAGGCTCCGCCGCGGAGACCTGGGGTGATGGCTGCGCAGAGCTAGGCTTGGTGGGGTACTGTGACGTTGAAGGCATACGAGACAGGCCACCAAACTTCGTTTGCTGCTCTGCTACCGACGTCTGCGGTACTCCCCCCGAGCTTGACCGATAAGGACGGCCGGGTTGATTCTTCGAAAAGGACTTCTCGGGGGTCTGCGATCGACGGAAGAGCGGGTATTCGAGCGGTGAGGGTCTTGCGGGAGCGGTGGGCGGAGACATGGCACCTGGGGCCGAGGGCGGAGGCGCGCTACCGAAGGAACCGGAGGAAACAGGAAGACGGGAAAAGATGGACGAGCCTACATCCCGGGCTGGGCGGTCAGCGTCCGAGCCTAGCATGGAGGATATCGACATGCTGCTCCCTGGACGATGATGAGCCGCGGTGTTGGGAGGCTCACGCGACAAGAAGGGGTTAGAAAGAGCGGGAGGATTTCCCGATTGACCTCGCGACGGGTAGTGTTGCGGTGGGGACGGAGGAGGCATCCGACGAGTGCCCAACGGGGGAGCGGAGGACTGATCTTGCTGGCCTGATGGGAAGGGGGAGACGCCCAGAAGTTAGTGAATTGCCTTTAGACCACTATAGGATCAATATAACCGCGAAGTAAAAAGGACACATTGAGGAATGGGAGGAGTTTGGGTGAGGGAAGCGGTGTCGGATATCCTTGGCTTGTTTCCCTTCCCCTGAGGTGAAAAAAGAGATCAAGGCGGGACTCAGGGTGGCAAAGTACTTGACACTCACCAGGGAAGGCGGCGCTTCCACCACTACCCCAAGACCTGCGACGACTATGGTCATGCGACGGGGGAGGGTTCATGTCGCATGGAAAGGGAGGAAGGGAGGGAGACCAAACAAACAACAGGGGAGCGGAGCAGGGGTACAGGGGTCAGGGGCGGGGGGTGGAAATGAAAGAAGAAAAGAAGATGATGATAGGAGATGGCAAGGGCGCGAAAGAAAAGGGAAAGAGGATGGAGATTGATGGGGGTGAGATGGTCAGATGGGGAGAGAGAGAGGAATTCTATTGAATGGGACTGATCGATTAACGCCTGAACAAGCGCAATGGCAGCGACTGAACTCGCGGCTGGGGCTAAACCCGTGACTGGGCGCCTGTGGGAGCTTCCTTGCGCTAGTCCATAAAAGGAAGGGATTCCCTGGGAATGCATACTAGGTCTTTCCAGGACTAGCGTTCCCGAGAGTGCCTCAGGCGGCAGCCGATCAACTGCTGGCGGGGCCAATTGCTGATTGGTGCGCGGGAGTCGTGGGCCAAGGTTTAGGTACCTTGAAATTCAGGTGGCGTAACGTGACAGATAAACAAGGGAAGAAGCAAGAATGCTGCAAGGCAGGCATTCTGATATCATGGAAGTTTTATACTGCGTGCAGATAAAACACATGGGAGAGGAACAGAAAAAATGGTGATGCAATCAATGTAAGGGGGGAGGGGGGGCAAGAGGAAGATACTGGAAGCATATTGGGAAGGAGGGCAAATATAGGAGGCGACTTTTGTAGTGAAAAAAGGAAATTGCTTTGTTGGTTGGAGAAAACATAAATAGAAAGCTTCTTGTCACCTACTTTGGTAATTCTTTCGATTATGGGGATAATTACGATTCGAATTAGGTTCAAGGCTAGCAGGAACACCCTGAAGTTCTTCATCAAGATGAGGTCTCTTTCGTGAACCATGGTTCGATTGCGCAACGGGGTATCCACTATTCTCTTTCCGAAGTGACGCATACCCATGATCATGGGAGTACGAGGCAGATACAGGGGTAGTGCCGAGGGGAGGATAACTGCCACTATTGCTGGTATTGCTACTATTGTACGCCGCTGGGTGAGGGGGAGCCGATCGAGGCATCTCGGATTCACGGGGGTGGAATTGACTAGGGTATATTTGTGGCGACGAAGGATGGGGAGGGATGTAGGACGGATACGAGAGTTGCGGCGGCGGTTGGGGAGGAGGTGGAGGAGGAGCTGCAGCAGGTGGAGGAGGCGCCACCCGAGAAGCTGGAGAAGGAGCTATTGGTAAGGTATGAGGGGGATACGTTGAATGAAGCGGATATTTGTGATAATTCATCATTATTAGGAGGAGCGATAGGCCACCAACATTGGGGTTGGGCCGTATTCAGGCAGTTGGCGCGTGAAGAGAGGGTGGGGGGAACTTGGGGAGGGAGGAAAATGGCGGTGGAAATTGGAGCAGAGGAGACAGGATGAGGAGAAAATAGTTTAGCTTCCTGAATAAGTCAACTTCAGAAGGAGCTTCTTCTAGTTGTAGTGTGCACCAACGGAGGGATGATTAAAGACCCTGCAACAATTAAAAAAGGAAATGTGGAGGAAAGGATAGGTGTGATGGGGGGTTTGAGGTAAGGGAGGGAGGGGAAAAGGAAGGTTAGGCAAAATACCTGAAAGAAATGAATAGGTCAAGGTACTTCTCTCTACCTAGGATGACAGGGAAAGAAGGTTGAACGACGGTGAGTAGAAGACAAATCAACGTAAAGAAGAACTACGCCACAGAAGTTTTTGAATGGAGGAGAGAAGAGGGAGGAGAGGAGAGAGAAAGAGAGAGGAAAAAATAAATACAAATAAAAAGATCATAATAAATTTTTTAAAAAAATTAAAACCTGAAATGAATGAAATAAAAAGAAAGTAATTTAAAAAAGAAAAATAAACCAACAAAAATGCAAATCCCACCCAAAAAGACATGCGACAGAGTTGGAGAAACCCATCCATCGGAACAAATCCACCAAACAGAGCCAATGGAAACCATGACCAACAGCTAGTTGGTCGATTAAACGACGACAGAAAATCAGACTAGTAAAATCCATGATCGTTTAGCGTTCAACTAGGAGCCTGGCCGAGCGCTTGATTGAAGGAAACGGGGCCGTCGTGGCAGCGGGGAAACGGTCGATCTGCCCAGCTTTTCCTGCTTCTTCTTCCTCTTCTTCCTTTTCTCGTCTTCGCAGTCTGCCCGACCCCGTCCATGATAACATCACAACTTCTTTAATAGCTAAGGTCCTTATAGGTAGGTACGTAGAAATAATAATCCCTCAGGGGCTATCTCTATTTGTTCAATCAGGTCGAAGGGGGGTGTATACCCAAGGCTCGTTGGGCGTCGCATCAGGAATCACGACACCATCAACTCAGTACATCACGATGCTATGCAGCCAACGACGTGTCATGCTTAGTGTTTGCCTGGATGCAGTAATCTTGCATTTATCCTTTCATGTCTGACTGGCTCTGGAATTAGTACAGATCATCATGTCATAGGGCCTTGCAGATTAGCAGTGAGAACCTAGGCAGGTAGGGTTATTCTATTTATTTTTAATTTTATTTCTATTCATTTACTTATTTTTGTTAGTATATGATATCTAATTTTGACCTCCAAAACCGATCTTTACTCTATTTACCTGATATATTTACCAATTTCTACCCGCCAGAACCTGTGGAACTTCATCCAACAACCCCCCCCCCAAAAAAGTACCTTTGTTTTAAATTTGTTTTTCCCTGTCTTCAACAACTAGATACCTATAAAAATAATGATAATGACAAGAACAATAAATATTCTTCTCATCGCGATTTGACGAGAGAGGAAATCTCCTAGCGCAAGGACAATCATCCCTCTTCTTACTCATTCGTTGATTACGGTGATATATCATCCACAACCAGCTAGCCCCCTGCATCTTTATAGTCTTCGTTATGTATCTCCCGAGGTGGCTTTTGATCCATTACATAAATCCCCCGGCTTATTCTGACTACATACACCCAAAGAATTACCAACTTTTATGCTCATTGTACCATTTTTACCTACCGGGTAATCGACATTTCCGAGAATCTCTATATATTTTGGATGATCCGAGTCGTTAGTATTTATCTACACTTCAGGCTCGTTGTCCAAGACTTTGAGAGCCAACAGACACGGAGTACAATACCTAGATGATATCACGCTTATTATTTCATACCGAATTATGATCAGATCTAGATACCCACCTAGTTAGTTATCTATTAATATCACATCATCCAGTGCACTACCCCTTTTTCCCCCTTCAGTAAAACAAAAGACAAAAACCTGGCCAGACACTATTCCCACCATAAAAGCAAAGTAAACAATCCCATAGTCGCATCCATGCATGTCATCAACTGCCATTGACAATACGATTTCTCGGAACAACTCGACATATAGAGATAGATAAAAATCCCCTCTCCCCCCACCGTCCTCATCATACTTATTCGGAGACTCCTACCTAAAGTATTTACCGATAAAACTTAGTACCTAAAATCCCCAACCTCACCAACTCCAACCCACCCCAACCGCAGTCAAAATCCCCATAAGGAGCTCAAAAGGCGCCGCACTCCGCCACCCACCTTCACCATTCCCGCTCCTCCAAAACACCCAGGCTGCCAAAACCCTCCCGGGGATCGTCGCGATCATGATCGGGATATAATTCTGGTATGCGGAAATGGCGTACATGGTTCCCAATGATATGGATGTCAAACTATCGTTATATTTATTGAACATTTTTTACTTTTCAAACTCTCCGAATGCATAGATAGATGGAAAGGTAGATGGGATGAAAAGACAATGATGTAGGAGAGAAGGGGTAGATTAGGTAGGTAAGTAGGTAGGTAGGCAGGTAGGCAGGCAGGTAGAGTCATTACAATAACATAGGTAACGTGGGATCTCCTACCTCATTGCTTGAACAGTGCCCGTACTGACGCCCTGCAGCGGCGAGTTGGGGAGGAAGTTGGCTGCCGCGGATGGCCATAGGAGCGCGTAGATTCCCGAGGAGAGGAGCGGGGCCGCTTGGATACCGAATATGTATTGGGATAGGGTGGTAGAGCGAAATTTATCACTTGCTGGCATTTTATATGTCTAAATCATTGAATTTTTTTTGGGGGGGTTTGCGTCGTGGCTTGATGGTTGTTGGCAGGTGCCAAGAAGTGAGATACGGTAGGTACGTAGTGACAGGATGGAGTAAGGTACAAAATGCCTCACTTCCATCAAAAGCTCTCTAATTAGTAAGTTAGTGCTAAATTGTCAGCCATAATAACTCATAGGCAGTTAACTAACTAGGAGACTATCCGTCTTACTACTCGTATGTGTCGGCATCCTTGATCGCTCACTAGTAAAATATGAGGTAGTCTAAAGCAAGGATACGTGGACTAGGACCGAATTAGGCTTACTGGGTTGATTTTCAGCTCGACTTAAGCATGCAAGGAGGAGCTATAGATTCGACATAAAGAAAATGTTCGTAATCAAAGTGTCATTGGATTTATAACCTTGAACCTTCAGGCTAAAATATCCGGTCCACACCTGAAATATTATTGGTATTTAGACCTTTTTATTTATGGTCGCTCAACCAAAGTCTTCTCATGCGTTTAGCAATAACATTAATATGTGTATGTATATATGTACAAGAGAACTATAAATTATAATCAGAAAATTTCCTCAAACGTCTGTCTCAACCAGTGGATCAAGGAATGCTTCAATCTTCTTTTCTCCCTCCCCAGTACAACAATCGTAACGGGTCGAGTAACAACTCTATACTCATTTTCCGCCGTTAGATTATTGTAGGAAAGATATCCACTGTCTCCCAATTCTTCCAACTGGGAGATAAGGTACGGCAAAACCGCTCTCATAGGGCTTCGCAGTTGTAAGTATAACGTGAAGGATTGCTCCGGATGTGTATCAAATAGTCCAATTGGGAGGGTATTGCTCTCGTTCTTCACCCCCATTGCAGCGAAATTTCGAATAGTGAGCTGATTCAAGAGCGGCTGGAGATAAACACTTTGCAGAGTCCGCCCTTCATCTAGACTAGATGGAGAGCTCCCAACGAGAAGGTCTTGGCCCTGCAGACAAAGGTCGACCACTATACTGGTACAACCGTTGGTGATCACACTCTCAATCACATCTACGGCCGGTAGATTAGCACAGGCTGTGCTCGGATGGATATCCGATTCATGGGCCGCAGACCACTGGATGAACTCTGTGAGTCTCTTGTCAGGGACTGGTTGGAGAACATAAGATGCGATCTGGGGGAGTTGTGAGAGAAACTGAGCCACAACGCTGCAGAGAGCGCGGTCAGTCGTGTATGCTCAGAAAAGTGCCTACTCCTCTTTAAATTGGCAGGGGAACAGAATTCTCTTACAAGAACATCAGCAGGAGGCAAGCAATTGGGGTAAGAGTTTCCTTCCAACGTCTTTCTCTGGTGTGACGGAATTTATTAGGAGCGCCCCATGAAGGACACTCTGCTGGATAAGATCGCAGTGGATGGTCTTCGAACAGTGTCCAGGAATACGAGTCATATTCTCTAGTGTCTAGTAGAGGGTGGGTAGCGCCGAGTGCTTCCACGTCTCTCAGAGTCGCAGCCATCTTCTAGTGGAATCAAAGCCAACTAGATTGGATTGCAAGCAGTGGCAACGCAAAAATTCGGATATGCACGTATTGTGAACCTGATGGGATGGAGGGTGGGGGAAGAGGAAAACTGAGGCAGCGATGTTGCCTGCCGTACGTTGCGGTGAAGATGAAGCTCAAGGATTTAGAGAAGAAAGTCGGGGAAATCAAAGTCAGGGCCAGGCAAGAGATCCATGGGGATCTGTGCAACCTTGAAAACCCAGGACACTGAAAAAATGGGAGAAATCATCATGATTGAGGAGTGGGAAGTGGTGTGGATGATGAGCCGGAAGCACGCAATTATTGGGTTTGATGGTTCATACTGTCCACCTGGTGCTAGCTTAACGCCGATCAGGTAAATGGCCTTGTTTGAACCTTTCCTTTTTTTCCCTTATCGCTCAGCATTTCAAAGCCATCAAATTTCCCCATCACAGCCAGTTCGTTCACCTGCTGATGTGATAATGGAAGAATAAAAATTCCTGCATCTAACCGTCCGGCACCTCCTATTTAATAATATTAAGGTTTTGTCAAAAATATTCATCTAAAATTCGTTTAAATTTTCGGTGCACACCCACAAATTCCTTGAGAGCAAAAGAGAAAAATAATAATATGTAATTGGTAGTAAATGAGTACAATTTCATTAAATAGCAAAAACAATCTATTTTCAAGATCATATATTCATATTGAGGATTTAATTTGTGCCCTTATGGTGTTTGGGCCCCCTCCCCAATCCCCATCAATCCTCCGGCCAGCCCATTCATTCTCCGGCCTAGGAGGTCCTCCTCACTGGCTAAGCTACACATACTATGGTCTCTCTTGCGTAGAGGTATCGGACTTTGAGGATCGTAAAGGTGCTCAGCTGCTAGTGAGAGGTTAATCTTGGTAGGAGCTAGTGGCCGTCTTCTACTCAACCCCTTAGATCGTGAGGCCCGCCCTCGAGAAACACTCCGAACCTTAGAGCCCACAGAAAGGTTGTTTTCTTTTGGGGCGGTTCCATCAAGTTCTTCGGCGCCGGGCTCAGGGGTTTTATCTAGGCCGTTGCCGTTTTCTTGCTCTTGAAAGCAGCTCGGATCGCCGGTACTGCGTCCCAGGGGAGTTAAAGGAGTGATAGTAGTTATACTCATCTCCAATGGCTTATCTTCATCTGCAGATGAGTCGCCAGTCAATCGGCGTCGATGGTTGTGAGGAGTGAGACGATTACTTTCAGTCCTCGAGGCACTTGGCGGGGCTGCAATGCCGTAATGAGCTGGAAGATCAGATTGCGACTTGCTAGCCTCAGCTATATCGAACAAGTTCTGGATCCACGTGGCGCACCGATTGATATATTTCCAGGTATCTGGGAAAAACCCAGCCATTTGCATAAAACCATGAGAGATCCCAGGAAGCAATGATACCTCCACGTGATCCTTCTCGTTGAACATTCGATGAGACTTCTCAAGCCCCAGCTCTTGCCTTTCCTGGAATTGACGTAACTTGGCTTGCCGTAACCTTCCAGCGAAGATGACAGTGTCGTCAACTAGTGGGTCTCTCTCCCCAGTAATGAAGTACGTCTTTGGGAACCGTGCTAGAAGGGCTTCAGGTGCAAGTACTGGTGACAGCAAAAAATCAGTATTAAAGTCGGGACGGTTATGAGGTCCGATGTAAAGAATGATCATTGCTCTCATCATCTCTGGAGATAGAATTCTATCATTAACGTATGATATTACCGATGACACAGCTAACCGGGTGTGGATTGTTTTTGGCTGATTTTTCACAAGTTCTGCGGTTTGGGCCTCCAAAACCCCCTTCGAGTCCAGCTTTTGACCTAAGTTAGAGGCACCGGAAGCTTCCAGCTCGGGGTCAGACAAATAATCTTGTCGGAGGTCTTCAAGGGATGCTCCAGGGGTGGTGAAAGGGGTTAATCTCTCATAATCCATGTCCTTTCTGCGTATAACATTCTTATTTGTCTGACGCGTGCTCTTATCCTGGATGAGCGATAGTTGCTCCTCGCTCATCCAACTCTCTATTTTCATATTCAACGCAGGGTAAGCTAGAACCAATCCATCTGGTCGGGGTAGCACATTCTGGCGTTGCCACACAGGTGCACCAGCACTTCCAGATTGCAGAACCATCAAAGTAACCCCAACAGCAAGATTCCCACCAGCACTATCCCCAGTGAGAATGATGCGGGGCACCGTGCGACCGCTGAGCCCGAGGCAACGACCCCGCGAAGAGACGATAGAATGGTACACATCATAGCATTCATTCAAAGCGTAGGGGTACGGATGCTCAGGCGCTTTTTTGTAATTGAGACTCAAAATGGGAACCTTCAATTTTCCCGCCCATGAAAGTAATCGATCCTCCGAGTGTCGAGGACTCATGGAGACAAAGCCACCTCCTGGGATATCAAGCACAATGCAAGTCTGGTCCTGCAAAGCACTTAAAGGTCCATCAAAGTAGAGCCACGCAGTGGTTGGCTCATGATAAACAGACTGCTTAGGACGAGGAATACGGATTGCTCGAGGAGGGTGGCGCATTAGCCGTGGGCGTACTAGCTTCGCGAGAGCCCAGAGGTATGGTGTCGTCCCCTTGTTCCATGAGACTCGCAAATGCTCGACAGTTAACGTTGCTCGAACTCGACGAACCTTTTCATCCGCTCTTTCGGCTGCAAAGAGATAATATACGGTGCACAGCAAGGAGGTAATGTCCCGTAACCATTTAGAGCGAATCTTCATTGCAGTCCAAAAGCCAGCATCCAATGCAGTGGTAATCCATGTGGCACGGAAGAAGGACCGAGAGTACAAATTTGCCAATGGTTCTGGGCACTCGAGTCCCACAATTTTCGCAAAATTTCGCGTGAAATAGAGCCATAAAAACACAGCTACTGTGGTTTGCCAGACTGTCAGCCTTTGTGATAGGCGAGATGAAAGGTTCCGGAGGCCGGGCGGTCCATGTTTATTTCCTCTAAAAAATATGAATTTAGCAGGAGCAGGGCTAGGAATAACATTGCCACCTCTGAATGCACACTGACATACCGTAATAAATACAAAGACCAGAAGACAAACACGGCAAAAACCTGGACCTTTCGGAATTTGGTTGATGGTCTCCCAAGTACGTGATCTAGAAAAGTAGATTAGTGTAACATCCCAGATCAACCCAAGGCGATATTTGCGGTACCTATCATTTTCACAAGAGCTATGTGTACAAATCGATCAGTATAGCGGGTCCTTTGCTGATACAAGCGCTTCTAAAAAGCGAGTTTCTTTTCTGTTCTTTTCTTTTTTTTTAATTTAACCAAGCCTGTGCAATATGTCAAGCAGGATGGTGGCAATTTATCGCGAAAGACGAAAAGAAAACTACTGATTCAATGACGTTGTTGATGCAGGATGTGAGAGCATCAAACATAACAATGAACAGTAGGGCAAATAAAATTAGGAAAAAAAAAAAAGACTGACACTCTGTCAGGCGTTATCAATCCATGATAAATGAGACAGAGTACTGAATAATAAACGGGCGCTCTAGATTAAGGTCAAGAGAGGCAAAGAAATCCCAGGAACAACGATTAGACACCGCTCCAAATGGCTGGACGATGGCTACAGAGGAAGATTTAGAGTAGATCTAAGAGAGACGAAGGGGCAGTGGTTCCCCCATAATCTTCGACTGCCATCCATGGATACATCATCGCAGAAGGAGTTGAAGCATGTGAAAGTCCCCACTAAATCGGTACCAGCCACTGATTGGGCGACTGATCATGGAGATTTGAGGTCGCTTATCTAAGGAAGAAGAACAAAAACGCGCAGCCATGCGTACAGGAGAGGTAGATTGTACCCACCTAGTTAGGCTGGAAAGGTAGTGACAAAATCTACCGGTGACCTTTTTTTGGACCCTCAGAGGCAACTTCTTCCCGATTCCTCCAGTGGTGGAGCTGCAATGATGTTGTGTTGCAGTGTCAATACATAGGTAATCACATGTAAGCAGTCACAGGTCCGATGACTTTGCTTGCCCCTTGTCAGGTGCACAATATGCATTCGGTTTACGGCATGACTGGTGTAGTCTAGACCAATTAGGTAGTTAGAAGGCAGAATTCGACTGCCTTTCTATATAAATTTATCTAGTTTCTAATAACAGCCCAGCAAACCCCAAAATTCAAATTTTTCGACAATAATCTCGACCATGCGAAGTCTGCCAGTCACAAAGCCACACCTCGAACGCCATGCCAAGAAAGCCTGCAATACAAATCCCAGCGGAGTCGCTAACCGTCGTCGCACTCAGTGAAAACTCCCGGTCGTCTTTGGCAACACGGTCTCCGATCTCAGCAAATGTGTTGACATAGACCAGACCGCCTAAGAGTCCCTCCCAGAATATCACAACAAACACCAAATATACATTAGGAATAAAACCAAACAATGCATGTAACGTCAGAACTGCCAAGTTGGCGATTTGTAAAAACGAGGGAACATATAGGTTATGAACACGGTAAAATGGAGTCGAGGACCGAGAGATAAATACCCCAACCTGGTAAATGGCATTATAGGCTGGATAAAATGAACGGAAATGTGTAAAAGGGGTTTCCTTGAGTGGAAATAATAGCGTCGGAGATACCCCTTGATTAATCGTATATTCTGCAATATATACCAGCAGGAGAGGCAGCATGCTAAACAGAATTATTAAACGATCTTTTCTTAGTCACCAGGGGCGCAGAGAACTAGACATCGACTTACAAAGGCAAGAAGAGCCCCTTAGCACGATTCAGATGCGCCTTTAAGCGCCGCCAAATAAGCTGCCCTCGTGACTCAGTCGATCTGAAAGCCCGGTTAGAGTCGATGGAAGATCTGAGGAGTCCTTCGCTCTCCTCATAACCATTATTTCTTAAAAAACTTTCATCCACGAGCGGAGCTTCTTCTTCGATTCCACGATAACTAGTTTGTATCGGTCCCCTGGGTAACACCAGGAAGAAACTCACAGCTAGAATAGCGGGCAGACAAGCAGACGTCAAGAGAGTTGCTCTCACACTAAAACCAAAGGTTGTAGTTGCTAGGGCATATGCGCCGGCCCCAACTAGTCCAGCTGCTCCAGTTCCACTTCCCCAAGCGGCCAAGCTAAAAGAGCCATAAAAGTGTGTCAGTCCAACAAAACTCATCTCTCCAATTCCACTAGAAAGGCTCGCTAAAACAATGCCTGCAAGCTTAGAGGACATTGTGCCGCCATCCGTATATGCTGGGCTCAGCGCAACGACAAGCATGCCCACTGCGGAGAGGAGAACGCATATTACAATTCGCAAAGGATAAGGAACGGCTTGGATAAAGTATGGTGCAATTAGCTTGGTCCCAAAGGACGGAAGGACATCAGCAAGAAGAACAACGCCTTTAGGTATATTAGGTCCAACTAGATCCAGGGCAGCGGAAAGAATTATCACATAGAGTAAATTGTTTATTAAGCCTAAAAATACCCGTGTTCCGGTTAGAGGCAGGTTGTTTATCCAGGAAATTAATCGGATAGCCTACCAAACAACCAGAATGCGAGGCAAACATTGAAGTCAGCGCCTTTGAATACAGCACCAACCTGTGCACGAAATCGAGCCCATGAGGAAGATGGAGCTCCAGGCAGAGGTAGCATCGGCGTTCCTTCACCTGCGGGCATAACCAGAGCGATAAGAGTGCGTGCGATAAGAATCCAGGAGGGATTAGTAGGCTACAGCCGGCAAGTTGTGTTAGACACCGGAATACAGGAGAGACCTTAGTACAATTAAGATTATACAGTCATGACATAGAAAGGCGAGCTTGTCATGCTGCACAAGGATCAAGTAGGATCTTCCAGTCAGAGAAGGAGGCAACCGCGGGTACCCAGTCTTTAAATAGGTGTCGCGTGCCGCTGGTTGGCGGTGAGGCTTATTATCATCTTTATCACGGAGACCGATAAAGCAGCAATGCTATTATATCCGACAAAAATTTGGTAGGTACTAATGATACCAAATTTCAAAACACCAGAGCAAAATACTTTTGCTCATTTGAATGTACTCGATTAGGTGATTGAAATTAGGTGATTGAATAGGCACTCAATCAATTGTGGAGAAGACCGAAAAGGCGCTCAATTTGACGCCCAGTTTGATTCTCTCTTACATACGGTATTCTTCACATACCATCCGAGTTTGCTCTCGACCTAGTTGTTAAGCATAAATATGTTCCTCAGGAGTATAGCTTATTGAAACCTGAAGTCATACTCAATTGCGGAATGAACAGCGTCCAACTAGAGGCAATAGAAGAATTTGTAAAGATACGACGCGGAATTATGACGTCAAGGCTAGTTCTTATACCATATGCCAATAAGACTTAAGTATAATTGGTTGTAGCCTAAAAAATAGCTTAGACCACCTAGGTAAATGTATCCTGCCTGAACTTTTATATACTTTTTATTTTCCGGTTAAGAACATCAGAAGTAACCTGTTAGTCAATAATCTGTTGATTCCACTTCTCTTCCAGTTTCATGATTACGAGATCTAGACAGGTAAAGGAGGCGAGAAAAAAAAAAGACATTCAGGAGATAGAAACAAATGACTTTCAACTTTCAAGCTCTTGCGAGGGTTTACTCCTTGTTTCCTAATATTTTCAAACTTCAAAAAGAGATCTTATTATGACAGTTAAACATGTTTTAACCAACTCTTACGCTCCTTGATAACAAAGAAAATCAACCCCTGAGTCACAAATCATATTTGGCATCCACCTTCAAGCCGCGCAACGGTTGCCTTTCCAGCCCTACTTTCATTAGTCCGGCCTAACTCACCGCTGATCCAGGAGCCGATCTTTGCCATTTCCTCCAGATTGATCCCAGTGTGCATACCCAGGCTGTGAATAGTATGGACAAGATCCTCGGTGGATACATTCCCAGTCGCCCCCTTGGAGTATGGACAACCACCGAGGCCGCCAACACTGCTGTCGAAAATCCGGATCCCATGCTCCAATCCCACAATAGTGTTCACCAACGCCTGCCCATACGTATCATGAAAATGGAGTGCCAAATCAGTGTTTGCGATACCAGCAGCCTTAAGGGCTTGTAAAAGCTCTAGGGTACGTGGGGCGGTTCCCATCCCTGTCGTATCGGCCACAGAGACTTCATCTGCGCCCATTTCAAGCAATGTAGCTGTGATATCGGCAACCTTAGCAGGGGAGACATCTGGGCCTTCATATGGACATCCCAAAGCAACAGAAACGTATCCTCGAACCCGAATGTCCTTTGTTTTCGCCAGAGCTACAATAGGTCGAATGCGATCTAGTGACTCCTCAATGGTACAGTTGGTGTTCGCTTTCGAGAAAGCTTCTGTTGCTGCTGCAAAAAGGGAAATCTCTGTGGATGTGGTAGGCCTCGTAGGAGAATCTGTGGCATCTGCAGGAACCCCTGTAGAATCCATAACCTTAATCATATTCTCTAGTCCCCTGACATTTGGGACAAGGTAGTTGTATGCAACAGTGTGCTGGGATTGCGGTGGATCTTGTAAAAGATGCTTGCAAATCTCTGCCGTACTTGCCATCTATTGACTAAAGCGTCAGCTCACTGAGCATACGAAGTGCTTCCGACAGGACTAGGGAGGTGGGGGGTTTATACTTGAGGCACCCATTTCGCTGGTACGAAGGAACCGGCCTCAATTGTAGTCACACCAGTTTTTGCCAATCTCTGAATAAGGTCGATCTTTGTATCAAGTGGTATAGTCTTTTTCTCGTTCTGAAGTCCATCTCGAGGTCCTACCTCGACAATGCGGACATGGTCCGAGGTTAACCGCGCCTCCGTTGCAAAACGCCGCGTGGAATGAGCTGGTCGGAGGGCAGAAAAAAGGCTCAGTCTGGGGCGAATGCAAATCATACTGGTACAATGGAAAATAATGCTCAAATTAATAAGATTTGGCGTTAGTATTCTAGCAAAGTGAGAAGGCAAAGATGATGAATCAGGCCATGAAGCTTAAAAGGTCTCCGAGAGGATAAATGCGGAGAAGCCTAGCCTTAACCATGAACCCCACCTGACCTCCTCTTCCTTAGTCAGATCAAAGAAAAAAAAAAGAATAATATTCCCCACTCAGAGGGGCATGTTATATTCATCTTTTTATTTTCCACATCACCGTTGCATTCATCTATCTATTTACATATATTAACCATACTAAGGGGTTTTTTTTTTTACAAAATGGAAATTCCCAACACCAGTTCGCTGCCAAATGGTGCTCTACGACAGCCTAAGAAAAGATTCGTTGGAAGACGAGCTGCAGATGCCCAGGCGCAATCACAAGGCGTGAACGATGTCGAGTCGACAAGTATACAAAAAGGTCAGTGAACTGTTTTCAAGATAGATTTTTAGATCTACAGGCTAACAGCCCAGTAGCTGCTCCGAGAAGGACTCCTCGAACCTTAAACCAAGTCCCACCGGAGATTCTTGAAGATCCCGAAATTAAGGCCGCAATCGAGCTCCTACCGAAAAATTACTCCTTCGAAATCCCCAAGACTATCCATCGGGTACGAACATCGGGGGCAAAAAAAGTGGCTCTCCAATTTCCGGAAGGTCTTCTTTTATTTGCAACTACTATATCGGACATTATCACACAATTCTGTCCCGGAACCGAGACCCTTATTATGGGAGATGTTACCTACGGTGCCTGTTGTATCGATGACTACACTGCTCGTGCTCTTGGCTGCGACCTTCTCGTCCATTATGCTCACAGCTGCCTCATCCCGGTAGACGTAACCAAGATTAAAACCCTCTACATCTTTGTAGACATCAGTATCGATACCTCCCACCTGATCGCCACCCTAGAGCGCAATTTCCAGCCCGGCAAGACGATCGCTACCGTTGGAACAATCCAATTCAACGCAACACTCCACGGCCTGAAGCCCGTCCTTGAACGAGCCGGGTTCAAAGTGGTCATTCCTCAAATTACCCCACTGTCGAAAGGAGAGATTCTAGGCTGCACATCGCCTCAGCTCTCATCAACTGAAATTGATATTCTTCTCTATCTGGGTGATGGTCGCTTCCATCTAGAATCTGCCATGATCCATAACCCCGATATTCCCGCTTATCGCTATGATCCCTACTCACGCACTCTTACCCGGGAAGGTTACTCTCATGAAGAAATGCACTCCCTGCGACGAGACGCCATTAATACCGCCAAATCAGCAAAAAAATGGGGCATTATTCTCGGTTCCCTTGGCCGACAGGGCAACCCAAACACCATGACTATGATTGAAAATCATCTCAAAGAGCGCGGCATCCCATTTGTCAATTTATTGCTCAGCGAGATCTTTCCCGGAAAGCTAGGCTCCATGTCCGATGTCGAATGTTGGGTGCAAATTGCCTGTCCCAGGCTGAGTATCGATTGGGGTTATGCATTTACCCGTCCGCTATTAACCCCGTATGAAGCGCTTATTGCACTTGGTGTTAAAGAAAGCTGGGAAAAAACTCATGGCGGTGTTTACCCGATGGACTTTTATGCTAAGGATGGGCTTGGAAGAACAAAGCCTATTCAGGCGGTGTCGGGCACTGCCTAGAGTAACGGAACTCCAGTCTACAGGAAGATGAAAGGATTAAACATTGAGGAAAACATTTCTGGATTTTCCCTTGGCTTTAAAAATACATAACATAGTCTTTATTCATCACAGCAGAATTCATCATCCCTTAACATCATCGGCACTGTCCGTGTTGGGATCACTAGCACTCTCTCGTCGAAGAGACAAAATGCTCTTACTTGCTAGCTCATCTGCCGTTCGTTCGGCAGCTCGCCACCTTGTGACTGCCTGCTCAACATCCTCGAACATTTCCAAAGTATCTTTAATGATACCTCCTTCGTCAGGTTCGGGAGCATGAGCCCTTCCTCTAGATCCATCATCTCCAACCATTGGGAAGGCAGGTCCGAACCCACGTTGAGGCACCGGGTTGAACATGACAGCATTAGCAAACATTCGAATCAACTCCTTCTCTAATTGAGCTGAATTGACTATTCCTTTAGGAGGGATAACGTCCTCTGTCTTTTGTAACATAAGAACAGCATTCTTAGTGGGTGCCGGAGATTCACCATCCGCAACAGGAGTGCTTGCAGCTTCTGTTGCAGCATTTAGAGCCTTACTACCTTGGTAAATTGAAGACTTGATAGATTTCAAATCTTGAGGCCGGTATATGAGACCTCGGTAGCCAGGAGCGTCGCGTTCTGTTAGCGGCTTGGTGAATATTGATGCATGCTTGTGAGTGGTTACATCGTTCATTATTGGGGCGCCAGTTCGAGGGAAATTACGTGTACAGAGGACGAACGATGCGGATTGATTTGGGTCAATGCGATTGAGTTGAGATATCTCTGGCTGAGATTCTGGCTCAGGTGCCTCGCTTGGAGGACGCTTTCGTTTTGGTCGACCACGTCCACGGGGCTCCTCCCCTACAGCTGTGCCCTTACGACCCGTCGAGATACGTTCAGGCTCGGTTGATTCTAAAACTCCTGCTGGCGTGCTGGGGACCTCGCGCTTAATTTTTGCTTGAGCTGCAGACTCTGTTGCAGACTCTTCATCACGAGATGCGACGGATCTTCCACGACTCCTTGACGAAGCTGTGCTTCTATCACGTTTCTTGCTAGTCGGTCCCGATGCCTTCTCCCCCTTCTTTGGGCGTCCAACTTTGCTTTCCCCGTCACCTTTTTCTCTTCCACGAACCGTTCCCTTCCCCTCCGCCCTACGCTTTCGGCGGCGAGGCTCCGGTTCTTCTGGAGTAGCTTCTCGAGACCTAAATGGCGACGGAGCTTTTTCGCTAATAGGACTTACATCTTCTGGTCGAGGTCTTTCTGGTGACCGAGGGGAGCGTGGAAAGGCCAAATGAGGAGTCTGTTTCCAAGGGGTAGAGGAGCCGGGTGTAGCAATAGACAGCCGTGGCCGTGCCCCCCGTGGCACAGTAAATGGAAGGGGTTTAGCAGGACCTAGAGGAGTCTCGAACCCAGAAGCAATTCCACTAGGCGCCGGTGACTGGAGCGACACAAGGGCTGGTCCTGGAGTAGCTGGAGCCACCGCAGGCTGAGTGCCTTGTTGTGCATTGCTCTCTTTCTTCGACACTTGCACGGTGGCGGGCTTGGGTGTAGGTTTAGGATGAATTGAGGATTCGAGAGCAGGGCGTGAAGGTGGAGGTTGGGGTGTTTGGGGTTCTTTCAAAGACCATTGCTGGAAACTGGATTGAGGGGGTAGGCGCTGAGGTTCTGGAGCAGGCGCGGCAGCGGATGAGCCCTTTTTTCCAGGAGCCTTCACAGGCTGGGCGGGCTTTTGCGGAATAGGAGGAGCCGGCACAGTAGATGGCTGTGATGCCTGTAAGGGTGTACCAACGGGGGTCTTAGTTGGACTGGCTCCAGATGCTGCTACAGGAGGAAGTTTTTGCGGTTGCACAGGTGGCACCTTCATTGGCCCAGCTACTAGGGGGGCGCTTTGGGCGGGGGCAGTAGCCATTTGTGGTGTCGATAGAACCTTTCCATTAGCCGATTGTGGTTGACCAGGCGTTGCTAGGTGGCTTTGTTGGGGAGTGCCCGATACTGGAGGCTGTGGCTGTTCTTGTGGATGCCGTGCCTGTATGGGTTCGGATTGCGGCGTTTGCAGTGGTTGCAGCACCTGCCTTGGTTGTTCCTGTGTTTGTACCTGTCGCGCTTGTGGCTTCTTGGCCTGAGCTTTTTGTGGCTGCGTAAGAGATTGGGGTGTCGGAAGCTGGGTCTCTGGTTGATTAGGCTGTCTTACTGGTGGCGCTGGTTGCACCGGTTGCTGCTTCCCTGAATCTAAATCTTTGCGCGGAGGTTCCACCTGAGGCTGCGCTGCCTCAACTCCTATCATAGGCTCCGAAGGGGCCTGGGTTTGCTCCTTGGGAGGCCGAATTTGCACAGGAGAAACCTCCTCTGTGTCGATATCCATCGGCTCTGGGGCAGATTCTTGTTTCTCCTTAGAAATCGGCGCAAGCGCCGGTTCTGGGGCAGGAACAGCGGGTGCTTCCCTCTCTTCTTTCTGTAGTTGCTCAATTTCATCCCTGATTTCCTTGAATCTCTTCTCTTCATTCTTGATCTCTTTCGTAACCAATTCTTTATATTTGGCATAAAGATGTGTGACCAGGCCGGGAACGAAACTCACATGACCCACCACTTTGTCGGACAGGCCTTCCGGTCGGGGACTCGTTATCTTGCGCTTCTTGGGATTACTTGAAGGGGCAGGATCCACATGATTTCCATTCTGCTCCAAGCTCGGAGGAGCGCCAGTCGAGTCCAAGCCATCGCGCATCAACGTCGTATACAATTCCTCCAAGGCCTCTGGGGAGAGTCTATGCGCATCGAAAGCAACATTGTCGCGAACAAATTGATTGTTGCGCAGGAGATCGGAAATTGAAACAAAGCTTGTGGGTCGTGTGTCTAAGGCGGCAAGAGATTGGAAGAAGAGAAGGGATTCAAAGGGAGTATAAGCCGACAGAGGAGGCATCCCCCATTGCCCGTTGGATCGGCCACTGGGGGAGGAAGTTTTGGGAATTGGGGCCACGGTGATAGAAGGAGCTATAAGACAGCTTGGCCCCAGAAAAGCAGTTGGGAGCGATGAGCAAGAATCAAAGACACTGTCGCTTTAGGGTTGATCCTTGGGGGACAAAAGGCAGGTGAATGCGATAATCGGGCTACGGGTGGCGATTTAGACCATTGACGTAGCGGATGAAAGGGGGGGGAGAAAAAAAATTGGTAAGGTGAGAAGATGAGACACGAAGGTCTTGAGAGCTTAAGGGTGGAAAAAAAATTCCAGAAAATTCAGAAAAAAATTATTTGTTCAATGGAAGCTCGATTTGTGATGGAAGCTTCAAGATAAAGATAAATTTCGTGGGGGGAGGGGAGTAGAAGAAAGGACCAACGAGGGTGAGGAGAAGCTGGGGGCAGCTGGTCTGGAAGGGAAATTTCGCGTTCTTTTTTCTCAATTTTCACCCTCAGGTTTCCTGCTCCAACCGATTGGTGGCCTCACGTGACTATAGATCGACACGCGCTCAGCAGTCGCGCCAAGAATGGAAGCATTACGGACCTGTAAGGCAATAACTCGATGTATTGTAACCTTTTTACACTAGCAGCCATGCAGCATGATGACACACTCAGGTTGCCTAAGGGACGCTATAGCGGGTACATAGGCTATTCCAAAAGAACTTAGGGGGTATATCAGTGGCTAGAAGGTATTCTACTTTGTTCAATATAATCTGAATCAAATGCCAGAAACAAGCTTCTTATTCTAGGTAGAAACAGGAAACCAAACAGTGTTAGGATAGGATATGGAAGCCAGCGAGGAGTTGAAAGTCTCGGTACGATACAGGTACCGAACCCCACGCTGTCAGGGGCTGACCATCATTATTCGGTCTCTTAAGCCCCTTTCTTTTCTCTTTGTTGCTGTTTTTCCACAGCCAACCCAACCACAACCACAACCGAGTGGACTATTTACCTACCTAGGCAGTAGTTATGACTTGGAGGGAGGCAGCCTTTCAGACCGCCCGAATCTCACAATTCTCAAAGAGATAGATAAATATTAGCTTCAGATGGCTTTTTGTGGATAGACTACAACATGGATAAAGGTGCATCCTGCACAGAATCCGTGCTATTATGGCGTCAAATCAGGATGCAGGGTGTATCCATTGAGGGTCGCTACTCTAGATGAAGCTCCTATCCAAGATCCAATGATGGTTCCTTTGATTGTTATGGGGCCAAAACAGTGGAGAGAGAGACCACTCATATTTGCTCCCCATTACCTTAGTAGTGGCCACTGTATTAACTCCTCCACTACTATTGCCTTAGTGAGGGACCTTAAGCCTGTTAACTTACCTAACCTTCTCTACTTCTGACTATAGCAGCCCTTTTTTTTTTCACCCCGTTTCTCCCTCGGGTTATCAATCCTGTTTATTTTTCCTTCGTCCCCTCCGTATGGTCCCAATCCACTACTCCGTATATAAACACAGGCATAGACTTTGAAGCTAAATTCGTCACCTACCCACCCATCCCCCTTTTCGGGTCTCCAGCCTTCTGCTGCTGTTGACGTTACTCCGATCGTGCAGGGCCCCTGTCAGCTATCATTAAACCACGACAAAACAAAAAACAGGTCCCCTCTCCTGGACCATCTCAAGTAACTAGTGCGACAAGTCTTTCGATCAGAACAACTCCCCCATTTCTGCGAAAAGCCTCATCGCACTGGGTATTAACCCCCTTCTCTGGACCCCTGTGAAATATAAAACTTCCAGCTGGTCCTGGTCTTTATATCCACTTTTTTTTTTTGTTCCTTTTGCTTTTTCTTTCCCTCCCCCAGCTGTTGGTGATACTCCTCGTTTTCGGACAGTCTCAGCCCCCTCCATATTCAACCCCCCAAGACGGTTGTAATCACTCCCACCTGCGCTCGGTTCAAATCTTCCTTTCAACTTTTCCCTTAGTTGCTCTACCAACCCATATACATACCCTTTTAATTTATTCAACCAATCTCCAGCAACATGTCGGACGCAGACCAGGACTGGAAGCCAAAGGGCCGGCCTCAATCGTTTGTTCCCTTATAACCCTTCAGGGACAACAGTATTGGTGCTAACCAGGTCATGACAGCACGATGGCACAGGCCTTCTCCACTGCGCTGGACAGCGTTTTCGAGCTAGACTCGGAAGTCGACCATCTTTCGCAAACTATTGATCAGAAGTATGACTTTTCACTCTCCTTGCGCTCTCTATTATATAATGAGCTTTGTCAGGAAACCAGAAAGCAAGAAAGAAGAAAATTAACGAACCCATTGAATAGGAAATTTCAAATGATAATTCAAAACCGAGAACTGGAAGAGCTTCAAGCAAGAATTCGTGAAGCTGAAAAGCGCCTTAAAGCCCGACAATCGTTATTGCTGAATCAGTCCCCCGTAGCACAGACAGAAGGCGAATACCAATCCACAGGTGAGACAAACGTCATGGTTTGCGATTTCGAATACAGGGCAGAAGTCTGACATCTATCATGATTTTAGAATCGACGGATTCCTCGACATCTCCAACGGATACGGCAGGCCAGTACTCAAGCGGCGATGAACAGCGACACCAGGACCGGGACCGGGACCGAGACCGGGGTCAAGATCAGCAAAGTAATTCATGAAAAGCCGCGTGGTAGTGGTAGCTTATTTTATTATCATATTTGGGTACAGAATGGGGTTCGATGGGCTCGACTTTTAGCCGCTATCACAATTGCTGTCTTTTCTAGCGGAGCATGTCTGGGGTGTTTGATTTTTGTCGAATTACTCTCCAGCCATGGGCTTCCAGGTTACGTCCGTCCCGGCGTGGGATGATTTCGGGCATCTTTGTTTGATCTTGTTCACCTCGCTTTGCACTTCCGGTACCTGTGGCATTCGTTGGTGGAATCGGTGTCGGAAGCGTAGGTTCACGGAAGCGCCCTGCCACGAATGCTCTCGGGGGTTTGGAATTCTATGTTCTCTTCCTGTGGCGTAATATATTGTTATTGATTGTCATTGTCATTTAAATAGTCAATATGCTGGCATCTGATCGTTTATTGATCCCATGTTTGATTTTCACCTCGAAGAGAGGGGTGGGAATGTCTGTTACCACCTAGCATACCGGTTACTAGGGCATTTATCTATTTATCGTCACCCTATACTAATACTAATATTAATATTAATATGTTTGTCTCGGAATCACCCTATTTTTAGACCCAAATTCGCACGAAAATGAATTGTTTTGAATCGCCACATGCAATTGATGAGTACCACATGTCACAGCATATCAGGTGTTGAATTTAGGAACGAGGAGTGTCACACACTAGGTATTATATCAAAATTGTGAGCAGTTGGTCTAGCATAACTTTTTTTTTTCTTTTTTGCTCTTTGAGAGGCTCAACTGGAATCCTTCATTGCTCATTGCATTAATATAAGATCTTTCGCAACGCCACCATATTAAACCGTTTTACCCCACATGATGACCACCAAAAAGGAAAAATTTTTTCTTCCGCTGCGGCCTGGATTGGCCTCTTGATTCCTTCTCTACCTAGGTACTCTCCTTCCGTGATCGGAGAATAATCTTTCTCGCACAAAGACATTATTATTAAATTTTTAGGAGTTTTTTACTATTATTTGAGATAGGAGGGCAAGCCTTAAGATAGACCAATCCACCAAAAGATGGTGCGAGGCCGAGGCCCATTGTTACTATTGCAATTAGAAGAATTTGCACGGGCTGGGCCGTAACCCAGAATTAATTTATTGTATTTAATTCTTTATAGTTGGAATATTTGCGGTGAGTTTATTCGGAAGCATCTCGCCATCTAGGAAGGGAAAAAAGGGTGGCAAAATTAAATTGGACCGTGATAGTAGTTAAGCCGTTGGAGGACTAGTAAAAGTGGTTGAGTTGTATACTCTAGATTGGCTTTCAGACACATTCATTGGCTAAGAAACCAGTTGCAAAGGCCACACTATAGAAGGTACCTAGGGAGCATTTTTTCCCCTCATCGACCTTCTTTAGGGGAAAAAAAAAAAAAGAAGTAAGAAGAAAAAGAAACAAAATACCAATAAAAATGAATAGATGAAAAGAAAGCGATCCATCTGCAGGATGCTTGCTACTACATATTCCGCCATCCCATCATCCTCTATAGATCTTCCTATCATTCTGTATGATGTCAGTTTGGCTAGGATTAATCCGACCTACTCCACCATCAACCTTGGAAATGGAGGATAAGCGCCCGAGCGGTTTACGGTCCAGACGCTCAAGAATGACATAGACTCTTCCCTGATAAGCCTGCCGAGTCGGAGGGTCTGAGTTGTACTGCATGCACTGCTATGACCAGCTACTTTTGAGGAGCTCTTGTTCATCGAGTAGTTCTTTGGATTCCTTGGCTTTCTTTTTCTCCTCTTTGATTTTCACTGTACCCCTCCCCCTCCTTCATCATTCCTTTTTTTTTTTTTTTGACTTTTTGATTCTTGTCCCCCTTTCCGTCCATTCCTAGTCCGTCTATTTCCTAGTACCATTTGCTCCGACCATGGTCCTCATTGATAAGCATAGCTACATTTCGCGGGAGGAGCACCGGTTGAAAGAAGACCGCGATCGCATCCGATACTGGAAGCGATGGGGACCTTATGTCGCAGAAAGGCAGTGGGCTACTGGTATGGTCACCTATCCCCCCTCTATCATCAATCATAACATCTCTTTACTCCTTTTCTTTTTTTATTTTAATTGTTTTTATGACTTGATGGAGAAGAGTCCCTCAGCTAATGACCTCACTTGGTTTTTTGGTCTCCCGCAGTCCGTGAGGATTATTCGTGAGTGACCTCAAACCTACTTTTCTTCTCCAATGCCATTTTCGCACGCTTGATTTCATACTCTAACCAATTTTCAGAGATAATGGAGATGCCTGGAGCTGTGAGATCCCCTCCTTTCAACCCTGTACACTCAGGGGCTCATCGCTGATACCAACCTCCCATAGACTTTTCACACGACCATGCCCGATCCAGAACATACCGCTGGGGCGAAGATGGAATTGCAGGAGTGTCTGATACCCATAGCTTACAAAATATTGCGTTTGCATTCTGGAATGGAAAAGAGTACGTTTCCCTCAAAGTTGGAGCTCACCTCACTTCTCAGTCTTCTCAAGTTCTACGTCTAACACGCTTAATCCCAATGTAGCGATTTTCTGAAGGAACGCCTGTTTGGTCTATCGAATCCCCAAGGGAACCATGGCGAAAGTATCAAGGAGGCTCATTTTCATCTTGATAACACTCCCACGGTAAGTTTCATTGTTTCTTTACAACGTGACCTAAGTTGTGCTAACCTGGATGCACTTTAAGCATTCCTACATGAAATACCTTTACAAGTATCCCCAGCAGAAATTTCCCTACAAGGATCTCGTGGAAGAAAATGCCCGGCGTGGGAAAAAAGATCGCGAATACCAGATTCTAGACACTGGTGTGTTCGATGAGGATCGATACTGGGACATCTTCATTGAGACCGCCAAGGAAGAAGATGATGAAGAAGAACTCATTTTTCGTGTCATTGCTTACAATCGGGGACCGGAGCCTGCTCCTTTGCACATCATTCCGCATGTTTGGTTTCGAAACACCTGGTCGTGGGGCTACAAAACCCAGTCCGAAAAGCCTTCGATTGAGGCGATCTCTCCGCTTACGGCCAAAACGAAGCACGAAAAACTGGGTGAACGATATGTACGCTTTTCTCCCTCTCCAGCTGTGGGGGATAGCCAGGAAGACGTCCTACCACGCATGCTGTTCACTGAGAATGAAACGAACAATGAGCTGCTCTGGGGCACTAAGAACAAGCAGCCATATGTGAAGGATGCTTTCCATCGTCACATTGTTGATAAAGAGAAAGATGCTGTAAACCCTGCGAACAAAGGCACTAAGTTTGCTGCTTGGTATGCCTTCGACGATGGCGATGGCGTTCCTCCGGGCGAATGCGCTGTCGTTCGATTTAGACTGTCTCGCAGACTGGAACCATATGTTGATGAAGAAATTCTAGATGACGTTGTCGAACAGCGAAGGGCCGAGGCTGACGACTTCTACTATCACATTAGTCCACTGCCGATGAGTGATGACCTTCGGAACATTCAGCGGCAAGCTTTCGCTGGAATGATGTGGACTAAACAATTTTATTATTTTGTTTGGGATCAGTGGGCAAATGGTGATCCTGGGATGGTTCCACCACCTCCTGGAAGAAAGAATATTCGCAATCAACAATGGAAACACTTGTATATGGAAGACATTCTCTCGATGCCGGATTCTTGGGAATACCCGTTCTTCGCTGCGTGGGATACTGCCTTCCATTGTATCCCATTAGCAATGATCGATCCTGAATTTGCAAAAAGACAGCTGGATATTCTGACTCGCGAGTGGTACATGCACCCCAATGGGCAACTGGCAGCCTACGAGTGGAATTTTGGCGATGTTAACCCCCCAGTTCATGCGTGGGCTGTTTTCCGGACTTTCAAGATTGAGCGCAAGATGTATGGTCGGCAGGATCTTGATTTTTTGGAGCGAGTGTTTCAAAAACTATTGCTGAATTTCACTTGGTGGGTCAATCGAAAAGATTCTGACGGTAAAAATGTGTTCGAGGGTGGTTTCTTGGGGCTTGATAACATTGGGCTCTTCAATCGCTCTGAGCCTCTTCCCACCGGGGGAGTACTAGAACAAGCAGACAGCACAGGCTGGATGGCATTTTATTGCTTATCCATGCTTAATATCGCTCTTGAGCTGGCCAAACATCGACGGATCTATGAAGATAGTGGGTTCCTCCCTGTAATTTATGATTTCTCCTTTTTGCTTACATTTTACATTAGTTGCTTCCAAATTCTTCGAACATTTCATCCTTATTAGTGATGCTATGACATTCAGGTCTGGAGGGAAAGAAACTTCCCTATGGAATGAGGAAGACGGGTATATATATCTCTCCACGTATCGCTACTTTGCATTCAAGAGCCTAATGTTCTCTAGGTTCTATTACGATGCGATTTCGTACGGTGAACCGTGGACGCAGCAGCTCCCAGTCCGATCATTAGTTGGTTTGATCCCACTCTATGCGGTACTGACCCTCGAACCTGAATTGATCAACAAATTCCCATCTTTCAAGCGGAGGATGGACTGGTTCATTGAAAATAAACAGGATGTAGCAGAGCGAAATATCGCGAGCATGAAGCGCCGTGGAAAGGGGGAGCGGCTTCTTTTGGCACTTGTGAGTCGAGATCGTCTTGAAAAGATCTTGAAGCGGATGTTAGACGAAACCGAGTTTCTATCTCAACATGGAATTCGGTCCATGTCTAAACACCACGAAGAGAACCCGTATTCCATGGAAGTCAATGGACAGATGTTCCGGGTTGGATATGTTCCAGGAGATTCCGATAGTGGACTCTTTGGCGGCAACAGCAATTGGCGTGGGCCTGTCTGGCTTTGCGTCAACTTTCTGCTTGTCGAGTCACTGCTGAGATTCTACATGTTCTATGGAGACTCCTTCCAGGTAGAATGTCCCTCTGGGTCGGGGGATTATATGCATTTAGGCCAAGTAGCCGAAGAGATCCAACACCGGCTACAGCATCTTTTTGCGCGCAATGACGAAGGGCGTCGTGCTATCCATAATGAATCCGATCTACTCGACTTCGACGAGCATTGGAAGGACTACATGTGGTTCCATGAGTTCTTCGATGGCGACACTGGTGCCGGTCTTGGAGCCTCCCACCAATGCGGCTGGACCGGATTAATTGCGAAAGTTATACATGATACTGGGTAAGAAAGAGCCCCCTAAAAACATATCCTTTTTCCTCTTCAATTTCCCCAAAGTCTAACTAATACCTACAGAATCAACTGTCGTCTCCCCTCAACTCCCCGATCCCCCTTCGCTGCAGCAACCCATTACTTCGATGACGTCCTCTCCCGCTCTATTAAATCGCGCAGTCGTCGACCAAGCGTTCGCCGCTCCTCCACCAGTCGCTCAATCGGTAACCGGAGTGACTTTGAGTCCACCTTTGCCCCAGACACGCCATCTGCCGCAGAGACCGTCGTCGACGAGGATGAAAGAGATGGCCAGGATTTCGATGATCATGTCTCTCACTACGTCGAAAGCCAGTTGCAGCGAGTACGCAGCCAAGTTTCCATGGGTGCATATGAGGATGAATTCGAAACGCAGGCGGATCGGACACCTAATGGACATTGATCTTATTAGTCTCATCACATATATATACATAACCTCCCTTTTATCACCATGTTTCATGTTTCATAGTTAGTTTATCGGGTAGATCAACTACCTAGGTATATATATATATATATTGGCTTTATATGAGTAGGCAGCAAGTATTTCCTTATTATTCTATATAGTTAGCTATCATCTCTTATCTATACTGACTAACTAGCTAGCTAATTATCAGACTTGAGTGTTCAGAAAAGTAAGGGAAAAGAAATATAGGAATAACAATGTCAATAATCTCGTCACTATCCACACTATCCACACTATTTATTTCTTGCCATCTTTCAAAATACAACATCTACGGGGGCAATCTATCAATTGATATTATTAATGTCGCTGCACTATCGCTATACCATAGTCCTGACGGTTAAAGAAGACTTTTGTTCCCCATGAACTCTCTTAAATTATATCATACTTCTACTTCTTTGTCCCTCGAGGGAGGAAATATGTACATGCCTAGATTGCGTAGTTTGATAGGCAAAAGTCCCGGAGGGGAAGGCTAAGTAGCAAAACAGGGAAATCACATGTGTATAAAAAACCACTCATATTCTGTCTATTCTTTTCCAGAACTAGAGTCTGATGCTATCAAGAGGGGGTCGGGGTCGGGTAGTTTGTAGGGATACATAGAGGCATATAGATATAGAGTATGAGAGATAATAAAAAAAAAGGTGGGACGGAGGGGTGAAATAATTGTGACATGGTTTAGAGGGGTTAATTTACAAAGCATCAGTGAGAACCTTGTTGAGCTTAGCGATCTTGGAAGAGACGCTGAGATCAATGGTGCGGTCACCGATTTCGACGACGAGTCCTCCAACGATGTCGGGGTTGACCTAAAGAGTTTTAGATTAGTATCTTGAAAGGAGATAGTCGTGAATTTTTTTGGGGAGGGGAACGTGGGGGTTTTTGCATTGTAAACACGAGAGGACAGAAATTACCTTGGAAACGACCTTGAGCTTCTTGCCCTGGCTGAACTCGGACTTGGTGACGGCCTTCTCGAGACGGTTGAGGGTCTTGGTGTCGAGTTCCTAAACATGGGTTTCGCAACCGCATTGGTGAGCAATTGATCTCATCATTTTGCAGTGCTTCTCTTTGCTACGAGTATCGAAAGGCGAAAAAGAACATGTGCACAGAGTCGGGGTTAACTAACCTGAGCACTGGTGATGACAAGCTCAATCTCACCACGGTGGGCACCCATCAGAGTCGCGAACTTATCGCACACACCCTCAAGGAGACCGAGGCGGTTGTTCTCGGCGAGAGCGCCAAGGAAGTTCTTGAGGATATCGGCCTTGTCGGCACCGGCAACCTTCTGCAATTCCTGGACAATCGACTGCTTGTCGGAGGTAGTGAGGGTGGGGGTGGAGAGGATGTTGGTCAATTTGGGGTCGGCCTTGAGGGCAGCACCGAGGTTGACGAGGGCCTTGGAGGTCTGGTCAAGAGCAGCGGACTTGGCAGCGGCAGTGTACTATTTAATGAAGTTTTTCCAATCAGGTTAGTGTCTTTCTCTTTCGCATTATTGTGTGTAAAATAGTCTTTTCTTTGAGTTCAAATGGGGGAATTGCGTAGTATGTGGTGTTGCTAAAGATTGGTGAATGTTGTTTATATATTGGTCGGAATTCTTTTTTTGAGGGTTTTTTTTTAACCCTCCGGGTTAACGGAGTCGGAGTGTATCGCGAACACCTCTCCCACCAGGAACAACAACGGGATCAGGGGATTGCCCTACCAGAGCAGTAGCATAGGTTCCATCAACGCCGAAGAGGGACACAGGAGGCTTGACCTCCTGAGCGGGAGTAGCATAGGTCCTCAGACCGTTAAGGGCAGCGGTGCGAGGAACGGAGAACTGCTGAACGGAGGCACGGAGGCCAGCGCGGGCGAGGCGGGTGGAAAGCATGCTGATGATTGTTGGCGAGACGAATTCTCGACGTCGAGGAGGAGAAAGGAGGGGTGGAGGGCGAATTGGGGGAAGTAAGAGAGCCACAGAGCGTTCTGGGATTGGGAGGGGATGAGATGCAGTTCGAGGCGACGTCCAACTTCTCCCGGTCCCCGTCACGTGAGATTCCGCACACGCCGAGATTTCGGCTACCGTGCTTTACTACATACGTTTTAGTTTGCTTGAAATCATAATCAAAGGCTTCATGCGCGAAAAATGATAATTAGAAAAAAAAAAAAAAAAAAAAAAAACACCCCTCTTGAGACCAGTGGCTACTCTCTTTTTAGGCTGGAAAGGTCAGGATAAAAACAAAACAGTCAAGCAAATTAATTCCACCTCCCAAAACCTTCAACTCCGTAAACGCCAACATTTCGAGTGCATTCATCATTTCTGTCACCATCTATATCTGCCACCATCATCTAGAGCTGTCGAATGCCACGAGCTTAATCACTCCGCAACATGCTATCCACCAAATCTCCCAACGGTCCCCAGAAATCCTTCCCACTTGCCAATCGATGCTCGTCGATAAATAACACATAGTGCTTGAAGCTCGTGTTGAGGTGTGGTTCGAGTCCAAGGTGCACTACCACGGGATAGTGATGGCAGTAGATATGCGCATACACGCGGTAGAGTCGCTTGAATATTTGACGGATGAGACTGGAGAATGCCTTAGGGAATGGAACGCCTGAGCGAGCGATAACGTTAGTAGATGATCACTAACTATGCCAATGTGCTTTGCACATCGAGCTAGAAACTGAAGGACCTACCTAACCGACTAGGAAACATCTGCTCATTATCGATGTTGCTCTGAATCCAGCTCATGAGATGTTCGATATATTCAGGCGCAGACATCTTGGTGGGACGTTTGAAATTCTCCGAATCCTGCCAGAGATATTCAAACCTATGATTCCTCGTCAGAAAAAGGCACTTGTTCTCCAAAAACGGTGGTGGAGTATCCTACTCATCGGTCGCTTTCATTTCGGGACATGTTTGGGGCGAGCAAAACTCAGTGATGGATCCGTAGAGAAGGTTAATCTGGTTGTAGAAATCGACAACTAAGGCGCCCCAAGTAAAACGTCCATAATTAGTGTAAATCCTTATCGCAAATTGTACTCTACAGGATTTCAAAAAATCAGACACCTCACCATTCACTGCAAGCCATTCATTCACATCTTCTCCATCCGGAAGCTTCACGGCCTTTCTCAAACTACCACTCCCAAGAGTCGCCTCTGCAAATTGTCTAAGCTGGTAGCTGCTGGTGCCCTTGGCCGCGGAGCGCGGCTTGAAGGGTGCCCTTGTTCGAGCATTACTAGGAGGAGTTAGTCCATGGAGGCTTTGCTTCAGGGCGCAAACCGCAGGTGATAAATAGGAAGCTGATTCAGCCAAGGGGGCATGAGTTATATGAATGGATACAGTGGAGGTGGATGGGCTGGGGCAGAGGGGCGATCGGGCTGATGGCAAGGGAGGGGCATGCTCATCAGTGGAAGAAATGGATATCAAAGGGACTGACATGGTAGTTATGAGTGAAGCCATCCTTTGCGTCTCTTTGTCTGATCGGGACAAATAGATAAAAGTAATTGTCTGATTAATCAAAAAGAGCTAGAATTCTTCCTTCCTTGTTTCTTTTGCCTTCCCGGAATCTGGCTGGAGAGGTGGAGGCGATACGTTGCGTGCTCAATGAGAATGCGCCTGTTTTGTTCGCATTCCAATGCAAGACAATGACGAGTTAGTACATATGATATAAGATACAGTTGAAGCTCGAGATTGACTCACTGCGATCCAGGCTAAGTAAAGGAGACAACGATGAACGCTGATGAGGGGTGATCTTGCCAAATGGAGAAAGATGGGAGTGGACTTAAATAAAATCAAACGAATCAACGGCTATCTCCGCACAGACAAGGATGCCCGACGGAAAAGAAATCCAGGAAAAAGAAACAATGTTTTCTCTCTAAAATAGAGATTAGATTTTTAACAGGAGACTAGTGTTTGTGTATAGGAATTAACTATTGAACAGAAGGCAGATCTCCGCGATCCCACTTTCCCCAAGGAGTGATCCATGGATGCTGACCGGCGCCCCGTCCGTTGCCGGAGTGACACATGTTGATGTGCGTACAACACTATCCTCATTATATAACTACATTTGCCTAAAGCCAATATGATTCAGCCTTTGAGGCCTGGTGGTCCTAGTAGTTCCTTCATATGACCTTTCCCGCTAATAGATTTAGATTGAATACCCTTCATTCTCCTCCGGCACTCGTTCTCGAACCGTCTCACCGTATATGGTGATTGGGATTGCGACCTCGAATGACTCACATCCAATGTTCTCCAGGGCTGTGAGAATCCGCCCTCGATCGTCCTCTGAAACTGCCTCTAGAAGTCTTACCCCCGAGGGGCCCGATCCTATACTGTAGGGTACACTCGTAGTCACGAATTCAAACCGTAGCTCCCATTCATGGTTCACTCCAGTGGTTAATATTGTAGGCGTTGCAGAAATAGGAATTGCCGGACTGAATACAACTCGTGTCGAGTAGAGGGTATTTTCAAAGAAGGAAGCATGGATTTTGCGCGTCGCTCGGCGTATACTAGCACTAGATCGCACCGCCAAATGTCCTGCTACCCTTTCTGAGCTCTCCAATGTAGCGCGAAGCGCGTAGCATGGAAGTGCGGCACCAGCAAAATTAATTGTCGCGATTAGAGTCTCGCCTAGTCTATGGGCGGGTCGATTGAGTACTACCACCGCAATACGACGTCCACTGCGTGCAATTTCAAATCGATTTGGGCTATGCGAGGAATTCAATGTCTGATTGCTTCGGAGGATTGCGAAGTCGATAGCATCTTTACAGGATAGAGGCCCAGTGGATGGCTCATGGCTAGAGCGTCTCTCCGCGATTGTGTCCGGCGGTTTCAGAAGACTGTTACGCGAACGCTGCTCAAGGATCTCGTCGACGTAGGAAAGAAACTCTGGGGCGGAGGTCCAGGCTGGCCGGCTCATACTCTCCGCTTTTGGAAGGGGCGGAGGGACAAATGAACCGATCTTTTGCACCCTCGCCTCATCACGAAGGAGCACGTAAGGGCGCATTAAGTCGTGACCAAGGATTTCTCCTCGAGCTACCAGATATCAGCCCCACAAATAATGAAATCAGGAGGAACACATGAAAACTCACCATTAACACCACTAAAAACACGGAACGGTATGCTAATGCGATTGACACGCTGAGGCTCGTTGACACTACTAGGTCGTTGTGTTCCAATGACTAAATTATAGGAAATTTTGATTGCCTTCCCTTTATGACTAGCTGGGAGACCAGTTGGTAATGTAAAAGCGAAGGAAAAGGACTGTTCTTCTCCTGGGGCCAATCGAAGGTCGACAAATAGAAGGGACTGTGAAGTCGATAGTAATGGTATCGATCTCGAAGAAGAAACACCACGCATATCTCGTAGTCCATCGAGGTCGTTGTTTGAGAGGAGACTGCTCAAGGAATCCTCAATAGAATTCCAGTTCAGAGCGCCCCAGAAACCACCTTTGCGGCCCTTCTCCCTAGGTTTTGTGGGCATCTCATTTGATATGCTACCAGGATTCCCCATGTTCCCTACTACCCCTTTGCGCTTAACCTCTTCGAAAGCAGATTGGTTAATCAATGAACCATCGACAGTAAATGATGCGCTAATCTGCGCATATCCCATAAGTAATGTTTGGTTATTTGGGAGTAGCCCCGCTGACATGCTGGACATATGCCGCGAGTGACGGGGGAGAACCTGACGTGGAACGGGGATTGAGTAGTTTGTATATTCTGACTGAAGAGTTTCCGAAGAATTGTTACTGACGGAGTAAAACTCTCCACTGCTCCGGTGGCTTCCACTTAGGCTCGAAGTCGACATAATCTTAGTAAGTTGAGGCACCTGGCCGGGGGCAGCTAGAGAATTCGCATCTCTAGCGTTTGATTTGGTTGTTGTTGGTGTCCCACCAGTCCTATCCGTTGATGCGGACGCTGGGGGTTGTGTACTACCATCATTCTCTGGGGGAGGGGGAAATTTGAAATCTATTGGGGGTAGTTGCGGTCGCCTACCAGATACGCGTGATGGCGCGGCCGATTTTGTAGGACTATGGGCTCCGAGTCCCTGACGATTGACCTTGTGGAGCGGGTCTACATCAACCTTTAAGCTGTTGGGTGAGGGGTTGATTGGGGACTCTGGAAAGGCGCGGCTAGGGCTTCGCACACCTAGAATAATTAAGAAATTAGCCCCGTAATGCAAACATGATAGGCAAATCGACAGAATTAAATACCCCGTCCGGTAGAGTCCTCGTTGCCTTCATGTCTTCTGGGTAGAACTTGAAGGCTCGCGGAACGACCGTGGCCCCTCACAGGTCGCGAATGATTAAATTGAAAAGAACTTCGCGGAGTCTTATCAACGCCAACCCCGATACTTCCACCTTCGCTATCAATGGAGAGAATGGACACTGAACGTTTATGTTTATGGCTAGGAGGCGGACCATTTCGGGGGGATGAAGGCGGCGGGAAGCTATGAGAGCCGATCAACGGCGAACTAACGGACGAAGAAACCCGGTGCGAGGGAACCTTTCTAGGGGAGATAGGATATGAGCGACGGTGTTGAGAGTTGAAGAAATTCGATGGAGGTCTCAGAGAGAATGAGTCTGAATGAATGCTGGGGGTTCGAGATGGCTTCCTCTGGTGTGGTGTTTGCGGCACCCCATTGCTCGGCAACTCAACGTTCGTCTCTGCAACGTTTTTGAAGGTAATAGTACATTCTACATCTTCTCCGGCAAAGATGGTTTGATCTTTCCAGTTCACGAAAACTTGAATGTCCGATGACATGGCGAGAGACACGGGCTCATCACATTGGGGGAGGGGAAAATGAGGGTAAGCAGGAAATCAAACTCCGGGGGGGGATGGTGGGAACCAGCCGCCACCTCACGAAACGTCGAAAAAACTGGGGAACAGTCCAATGGAAGAAGGTTAAAAAATGCCATCTAAGGCATGCCACACGCGCGAGCCATTTCTGAGAGTGTATGCGAGGAGGGAAAGGATGGGTGAGGTTGACCCAGCTCGAGGCTTGATCGGATTGCGGCGGCGGTGGTGTATGGTGTTCTTCACGCCGAGTCGAACTAGTCGGTTCACTAAAGTATCCGCACTTGTCCCCAGTCTCCACAGGTCTTGGTTGAAAACACTCCTACCACGGATGCTGGGCTGTCACTAGCTACGTAAACCAGAGTTGTTAAAAAATGGTGGGAAACGGATAAAAACGGTCAAAAGCCTTGCGGAAAGTCTACATAAGTATTCAGTGTCCCATGTCTTGATGCTTTTTCTCCATCTTTTTGGTTTAATTGTGTCACATGTCTGACATTCGGTAGAGAAGCCATGTGTTCTACATAAATTCAAGTACCTATTATTTTTTTTTATGAAAAAGCGGGAATTATATTGCTTCATATTAGGTGGTTTTGTAAACGTTTAAACAATCTCGCTAGTAGACGTAATCTATCTAAAGATGGTTCTAAATACAACACAGCATGCATCTATTGCTGCGCAAGATGGTGATATATAGCGACGAGTATGAATTTGCCATCCTGATTTATTCCTTGCCTCTCACATCCGAGTCATCACCACGAAATATCCTGTTGCTGTCGCTAAGAGGTTCCGCACGTTTTGTTTTCGGTCGGAGGCCTAATTCCGACATATGACTCCAGATTCTTTCATGTCGCCTCTCCCACCGTATCTTCCGTTCCTCTAATTCGGATTCTGACGGTCGCCATTTGCTTTTCAGAATTCGGCGGATGGCCTCCGGAGATACTTTGAATTGCTCCGCAAGGACAGGAGTTGTGAATTGTTCCGGCGCCACTGCATGAAGGTGACGGATCCCTTCCAGTGCATCAGGGGACAGCTTCTTTGGTGGACTCCATCCAGCTTCAAACTTCTTTTTCAGGGCGTCCTTCTGGATCTGCCATGATTCACGCTTCTTTTTCGGCCAGAACCCCGTGATGATTCGGTCGTTGGAGAAATTCTTCCTGGCATGAGGGGACTTAGTTGAAACACTGTGAGAACTGGTGGCGCGAAAATCTGCATCCTTTTTCTCACCACCCTTTTTAACCCGAGTTTTTGTAGGTTTCGCAGCTGGTGCGCTAGTAGTGATTATCTCATTCAGCGTCTCATTCGTCGTCTTGTCCAACTTCGTCGCAACTGGTTTGTCCGTAGGATCCAAGTGCGTAAGCTGGGAATTAGGTGTCCGGATCAAGAGAGTCGAGCTGAAGCTCCTCTTGTTTCTGCATCCGCGGTGGAGGGGGGAAGTTGGATTCAGAGCCGAGATATATTGATATTGAGTCCGGGGCGCGAATTCGGAGCAGTAGAGGCTTCGTAGAATACTCGGTAGTGAAATGCTGACCGAAGATGAACAAAGCTTCGCCATGATTGAAAACTTGATTTTTTTTTATGATATTATTCAGAAGAATATCCTGTTTGGTTGATAGGAAAAGTCTTGAGGGCTTATGCAGAATAATTAATTTTTCCTTCTAGATGGCCTCAGGCAATAATCATGTGACCTTATTCACAATGATAATGTTCAAGGAACACAGAAAATAAAATGAGAGTACGGATAATTCATAACAATAGAGACAAAGAAAAGGGGCTACTGCAAACTTTAATTTCCCAGTGTCCTCTAGCTTTCGTTTTGGGGGAGGGGAAGGCCAATATTTTTAAGATGGAGCTTGAGCTTAACCCTACCTACTACCTCCCTTAGGTGGTATTAGGTATCATTATTCATCACCCAGTTATCTTCAGTGGGATATATTTCGGTGTTCCATCTAGAGGAATATCAGAGACGCGGTACTGTCCGTGAAACGATATTTCTGTGGAGTCAAATCCAACTTAAACAAGAGGTGTTATTAGTATAGATGTACGCTCCAAATCATATTTATTATCCAATCACCAGGAGATGGGGCAATCGTGATTATGTGGTCATCACTAATAGAGGTGGAAGATTCAACTATATTCAGCCAAATTGATTATTATGACAGCTATTCCTCCTCTTCACTATCGATAGTATGGGTTATTGAGTTTGAGTGAGAGAACCAATAAAACTGGAAGATTAAAGAAAGTATATTAAATTAATTTTTATTGTGAGTTTTACGAAGAAAGTGGAGGGTTGACGACTCGTGAAACTCCTACTTCCCTTCTGATTCTGTAATCGTCGTAAACAGCATTTATCAAAGCTATGGCTTAGCTAGTTATTTCGTTCTATCCTTTTATTCAATTAAACGGAGTACATCGATATCCTTGAGCGAAGGAATAATAGTGACTAGGTTTCCTCCCAACTTATTCGACTGAGAGTAGTTTATTCCTTCCCTTCCTGATTAGTTTCGCTTTACTAGTGCTGGAGGAAGACAAGGGTCTTCACTCTTGAGCCGTCATCAGCTTCCAACTAGAGTGCAGGACCAGCACCAGCGGAAATAGGAAGCTTCCATCCCTGGACTAGGTAGTCTAGATTGAGCCCAGATGAATTTCCCCGCCGCCGGCAAGGATGAGATCGTGGTCAACGCAAGGAAGTGCAATTGAGGATCTATGAGCTCAGTAGTGCATCATCTAGATTCAAGATCGGACCGGGGGCTCGTACTCAAAAATATTGCGTTGGGGTCCGATTGGAGGTGCATCTCCACATTCTGGAAGGGGCCACTTGATGCCCTGTGAACGGGGGACGATCCACTCCTAACACAGCTTCAAACATTCCTGGCCACTCAAAAAGCCAGTCATCATAATAATCAAGGAGGGAGAATAAAAGCGTACCCTGATACGAATAATGCAGGAATGATGATATGCCTTGAGATTGATCCATAAAGACCCTTTCTTTAGCTTCTCAAACATTCCAAACCAATCTAGTAGATTAAAATTTTATAAAGATCCCCGGTACTTTGATATTCTCCCATTGAATGGGGAGGAGTTCCTGCCAAGGCTTTGTGCTCGAGGGAAAAAAAGAGATAACTAAAGAGAGGTTCGTCCGTCACTCTGGTTCTCCACCCATCCTGGAATGCAAGAGAGTCCAGAAGCTCTTCCACTTCCCGCTCCTCTGTTTTTCACCTCCACAATCACCACTTTTTCACTTCTCTCACCTGTTGTTTACTCCTCTACCTCTCGCAACCTCTTTTGACCTTCATTCCAATCCCCTGAGCCTCACCCTCCTTTCCCCTCCTTTCTTGCTTCCTCCTTCGCTCCTTGATGTTTTCTCCTAGTCACTCCTTTAGTTTTTCATTCATCCTTCCACTCTACTCCACTCTTTCTTAATTACTTTCTCAGGGTTTGACCTTGTTTTTGATTAGTAGCTCCCCACATCAGCTGATATCTAAACATCATCCAACCCCCCGACCGCAATAAGATATCGCTACTGACATCACCGAATTAATTACATTGATTTACATCGAACAATACCTTTTTTGAGGGCCTTCGATGTCCACATTCGCTCCTTATCTTTATCATCGATAGCACCTTCCTTTGTTCAAGCTCCCTCGACAATCGAAATCAAACCTACTTGTCTCCGATTGGTGAGCAAGCGCCCAGCCATAATTAACTCGTTCGTTTCGACAAATGCGACGGAAACCAGTACCATTGCTGGGGGACAGTGAACCATCCTAATCGCTCTTGGTCCCAGCCTGTTATGGCGAATAACGCGCTGAGCGCGAAGAACAAGACCGCTGGTCCGGCCTCATCCCTCCGAATCACCCCCTCTAATTCCCCCGTTCCAAGACCACCAACACGCTCCTCTCAAAAACCATCCTTATACCAATCGATTTTGTCCCTCGAGACGGTAGTTGGAACAACAACCACAACCCCTAACGGTTTCTCATATCATGACCAAAGTAGGTCGTTCGCGCTCTGCGCAGGTTCAGCCGCTGTCCTCGCAGAAGTTGACGATGAGAACGCGGTCAATCAACGGTTCTTTAGGGCACGGCCATCTGCAACCAGTGTCAACCCAATTACTTCCTTCTATAACCAAGCCACACCTCCAACTACCCCCGACGCGAGATCAAAATCTCTCTCGAGCGTTAAATCCGTAACTTATAACGGGGGTTTTAATGGTCCACCCTCTAGTGAAATGGTTGAAAATAGTAGCCTTCGAATGTGGTCGTCTAGGGAAAGGGTTAAGGCCGTTACTAGTGTCGCTATTAGCCCCAATGGGAGGTTTCTTGCAGTAGGAGAGGTGAGTTGCGGTTCGTCCTCGCTGAGTACCCAGACCGAGTATTGACCGTTCCGAGACCGGTTATAACCCTAGGGTCCTTATTTTCTCGACAGCAAAAGATGCCCCTTCTGATGTTCCCCTCTCGATTCTTAGTGAACACACTTTCGGCGTTCGGGGCCTTGCCTGGAGCTCCAATTCTCAATATTTAGCAACCTTAGGGGACGTAAATGACGGCTTTTTGTTTGTATGGTTTATTAACCTGAAGAATGGATCTGCGAAACTGCACTCAACAAACAAATGCACATCTTTTGTCCGTGATATGACTTGGATGGGTCAAACTTTGATTACGTATGTTGGTCATAATGCTTGCACCTCTTGTCAGGAACTAACTAGATTACAGGGTAGGGGTTAGACATGTGAAAATCTGGAGACTCCCCGATGCACGGCCTGGGTCTCCATCCAAATCTCGTCTCAATGCCGAACAGGTCCCGAACTCACCGAACCCTTGCCCCAAAGCACTCTCCGGGCGAAATTGTCTCTTAGGTGCTTTAGTGGATAACACATTTACTAGTGTTGCTAGCATCTCCGAATCTGAGTCTGTCGTCGGGACAGATGCGGGTGCGCTGTGTCTTATTGACGACAGCGAGAGTTCGTCTAAGCTCATTTTGATCCAGTACTTGGAATTTGCGATTACCTCCTTGACTGTAGACCCGGATCGATCATGTATTTGGATAGGAGGACGTGGGAGACGAATGCAGAGACTGACACTCAATTCCTTGCGACGCTCAGGTACTCCTTCGTCCCCACGAAACTCTGGCAGATCCTCGGCGGAGCTGAAATCTAAAGAGCCTGCGATTACTTGTATGGGGTACCTTGCGTCCCACCTGGTGACTGTAGATGCTACGAAGGCGATTCATATTTACCAAATGGAAGAGTTGAATGACGGAGCTGAACGGCATGACACGGCAACTACTATGCCTGCACACAGAGATGCTGTGCTTGGGATTGGGCCGCTCATCACACCAAATATCCTGAAGGCCGACTTCTTCACATGGTCTTGCAAAGGTGTCGTTAAGTTTTGGAACGTTCAAGGCGGTTGTTGTGATTCTCGAACAATTGGTGTTGAACAGCCTCCAGGTGTTGATGATGATGCCTCGAACGAACTGAAAATCTTACGGGCTACCCATAACATGGAAATTTTTGTCTCTGGTGATAAGTTTGGGGTTTTAAGGTATGTAGTGGCCAAACCTTATCCCTGGATACCTATCAAAAGCACTCACCTTTCTACCTTAGGGTTCTACAAGGCCGACCATGGAAATGTGTGAATGAAGTCCGTGCCCATGGTGGAGATATTACGGATATTGTTTTACATCATAACTCCGATTCCTGTCTTATCGCAAGTTCTGGTCGTGATCGAATGGTACAGCTTTTCGAAAAACGTGGGGATAGCCTCCAATTAATCCAAACAATGGATGATCATGTCGGAGCGGTAGGTCAGCTTCTCTTCGTCAATGATGGAGAAAAGCTCCTATCGTCTTCCGCCGATCGTACTGTGCTTATCAGAGACCGGGTGACCCGAGAAAATGACGGCAGCACAGCAATTGCATATTTGATATCGAAAGTAATCACCTTGCGATCGTCGCCAGTATCAATGACACTGTCCCCAGATGACCCAGAAATCCTCACTTTTTCCACCGTGGATCGGTGCGTCCACCAATATGATTTGACGTCTGGCCGTCATCTGAACTCGTTCCGTGCAGGAGACATGGATTCAAATGATACGGTTGTCATGGGTTCCTTAACTGTGGCTGCTAGTGTCCCCGGCCAGTCCCCCAAACTTCTTATCGGGGTGTCAGGAACAGATAAATCTATCCGCGTATACGATCTAGAAAAAGGAGCTCTTCTGACGGGTGAGTTTGGACATACCGAGGGTGTCAGCGATGTCCGATTACTTGAAAGACCTGCACACACTGCAGGAAAGCCTCCAGAGCGAATATTGGTTAGCTCCGGAATCGATGGAGTCGTTATGATATGGAATATCTCTGTAATTTCCCAACAGTCACAGGAATTAACACAAGTAGTGCCTCGGGAGGAAGAAGTTGTGTCTACCCCATCAAAGGAGCTTACTGTCTCGAAACCTCCCCTGCGGAAAATCTTATCCAGATCTGAGCTTGCTGGATTTCAACGACAAGAAAATCAAACAGCCACTTCTACACCTGTGCGTGAGCAATCCCCTCCTTTGTTACGCAAGCTATCGAGGATGTCTCTTGCTTCATCGGTCAAAAATGGAAATGGGGTTCCTGTGACACCCCCAGCACCTAACCGCCGCTCTCCTACATCCTGCGTCCCTTTGGAGAAGTTGCGCAGATCTCCATCGCCGCCCAGTCCAAAGTCGCTGGGTGTTAAACGGATTGTGGAGTCCCGTAATAGCATCCGTTGCTCTTCCCTGGATTTTCGAGCCCGTGCTAGAGCTTCACCAAAAAGCGAGTTTGGCAGTTTAAACATGTCGACAGAGCAAGTATGCCGCACGCTGAAAGCATATAGAAAGAAACTCAACGGGTCCACAGAACATCTTCATGCCCAAAAAGAGCTAGAGCGTGAACTTGGGCTGACTTTGCGCATCTTGAGTTCTCGGACACAGAAGAGTGAATCCGGCGAAACTGAAACTGATAGCAGCGGGAGAGAAAATGAAAAAATTCCTGTTCCTCCTATCCCAAAGAAAGCGGCACGCGTACCTCGTCGAGTGCCGTCAACCCCGAATTTAGGCCAAAAGCGGCCAACAAGACAATCTAGGCGCCGTTCTCTTGACGGTGATACAGATGTCTAATCGTTTCGTGTTAAACAAAGTTTCTCATTTTCATTTACTCCATTTCACCAGTGGCGTTCCTCTGGTTCTAGGGGAGCTCTTTATTTTCTCCATTTCTCTCTTTATTTTGGTCGGACCTTGATAGAACTTTGCAAGTCGCAAAGAAGGTTTATCCCTCTTCCTTTTTACTCTTTCACATTTTCAACTTGCATTTTGTACTCGCATAGCCGGCGTTGGTTTGCTTTCTCACTTCGATTTAGCATGTTTATCTGTTTCTCACTTCACTTATCCAATAAATGGAATTACCTAGAGGTCTGAGGAATATCATTTTCATTCGTCGAAATTTTGATCTCCCACCCCTCGTTCTTTTCTTTTGCATAATCATCGTTTCGTCTCCATTGTGCGAGTGGCACTGGTGTCGAGCTAGCCTCTTGCCACTGCTGCTAAGTTTCATCCAGGGCAGAAATCTTCAAGCCGCATGTCATTGAACTTGTCTTATTTTCCTTTCCTTGGCATTTTTTTGCTATCTTTCCCTCTCTTTATCTTTCTTCTTTGGCTGGTCTCTACCTGGTTTATTCACGTTTAACTTCCCCAGGCGATTTCTAAAATGATACCCATGTTTGATCAGAGCCTGTGAGCCATAGTCTCTATGGGACCATAGATTTGAATATTATAGATCTCCTGGCTGAAATTGACATCCATTTTACTCTACCTTTTTTTTTTATCCTAATGACTCTATAACGCGCAACTGGCACCGAAGACCGGCAAGAAATACTGAGACAGAATTATGTTCACAATACACAAGCAGATATTTCGGAGCCTAGTTTTCGAAGCGGAATCGTCATGCTTCTCCAAAGAGCTTTGAAAGCTTGTCCCTCAGCAGTGTCCCCAAAGCCCCATTGTCAATTCTAATTGAATCTGCTAGCGCAATGGCCTTCTCAGCCCACCGTCGACAGTCTTCATCGGCTGATTCGAGGAAGAAATCAACGGCTCTATTGAAAGCCACTGTTGCCATCCACTTAATCTCCCCTTGAGGATACCAGACTGCTAGTTTGCTACTATCAGATATATCATTAAGGCAAGCGTCGTGAACCAGGGCAAGCACCTGATCGAGGACGGATTCAGCAAGTGTATCCTCTGCTACATTGAGAGAAAGCGAAAAGAGACAGTGGAGATATTGAGGGAGACTGTCATTGAAATTGTAGGTGGATTTCGAGTTGGAGTATGATAATGAAGATGAACAAGGCGATGAGGTATGGTAGGTACGTATCATTTGCTGGGCAGAGGGCTGTTAGAAAATACCTTTTGTATAATAACAAGTAGATAGACACGGAAGGATGGGTGGATAGTTCTTTTGCTTGTATGTATGCCCTTCAAGACGTGCGTGAACAAAGGTTATCCATTATTTCTTACCTTGACAACCTGAGTGATAAATGTATTTGACGCTTTAGAGCGAAGAATACAGTCAAGAAACACGGAGCTTAGGGTAGCGTTTAATACAGGATTTGATTTCTCAATGGTACTTGCGATGTCATTCCAAGAGAGGACGAAGACGGCGGCTTCGAACGAGAAGGAAAGGACGATTCGGTATTTTGACAACCAATCGATTTTCTCTTTGTCTTTGTCATTACTCTCCTTCTCCCCTTTGTTTTTCTGTTGGAGTAATAGGAGATAGTATTTCTGGAAGTGGTTTGTAGAGTTGAGTATTTCTGTGTATGAGGCTTTCTATTTTGCAGCCATGTTATCTAGTCTGAAAACATAGAAAACTGGAGGCGAGAGAATGATATGAAAGTAATATTATGCGTCATTTTGCCTTTTTTTGGGGAGGGGGAAGGAGGAAGGTTAGGGAGGTTCTCTGACTGACCTTTTTGTTGACGTCTTTCTCTTCCCGAGTGTTAGAGACGAGTTGGGTTGTTTTGAGGAAGTCACACAGGAGATAGTGCTCAGTTGCTTCAAAGCAATATTCTGAACATGGCTCTGTTTTGTATAGTTCCATGAACTATTGACAAATACGTTTAGAATGGGTGAAAACTTTTGGTAGATGATATTACCTTTATAGATATGTCTAGTAAGCGGACAATTATCGTCGAAGCATATGACTTGCGTGAATCGAGAGCAATTTCATATATTTTCTTAGAAAGCCACCAAAGATCGGATTTAGGGAATGAATTCGTTTGACTTGTCGCTTTTTGTAGAACTAAATAGATAAATAATGAGATATGATAAATGTGGTACGTATATAGGGTAATACGCGTGTGATTGGTTTCAGGTAAATCAAACTTACTTGCCCCAAATAAAGAAATTATGTTATAAAATGATTCCATGCTTTCCGACTCACTATTTTGTTTCCAGATTAATTCTAGAATGTGCTGCAACAGCTTTGGTATCTGGAGTTTCTCCAAGTTGCTGTTATCTGGATTTGCGATAATTCCTTCAAGGCATTTGATTGCAATATTAGTCTTTCCTAGCTCAAATGCGGTTGCTAGGCTGGTATGAACATAAGTAGCGTCTGTGCTTAGCTGATAGATTGATTGAAGATATGTGCATGCTGCTAAATCCAGGTAAGGAGCAGTTTTTGGAAAAAGGGTTCTGAGTTCGCTCACCCTGTGAATCAGTTCCAGCGCGAAGACTTAGCCCGTAGAGAAAATATAGTGTCATGGGGCAGGATATGCATTCTTTCGGTGCTCGGTTGAATATCTTATCTATCGCAGTCGAGTTACTATTTTCAGTGGCGCAATATACTAGCTTGCTATACTATCATTAGCCCACAATCTCATATTTAAATCTCTTAGCCTACCGGAAGAATTTTGCCTTCAAGTCGGGAGTCAGTTTGAAAAAATCATGGTCAAGGACGTAGCAGCACCATTGTTCTGCCACGGAGATCAAGCGTTGAGATACTGAATTATCAATATATTTCCAGATTAGCTATTGGATTATTAGCGTTTGAGTTGCTGTTGGCTTTTTGATAAATATACTCACAACTAGAGAAGCATAGGTTCCTTCGTCACTCAGTTGATTATGGCCGTATTCATTCAACTTGGTAACAACTGTGTCAGTGAGTGTGAGACAATTATTTGGCGCAGTATCTGGGCTTGTTAATATCCGTATGATAGAGACAAAAATTAGCTCCATCCAATGCTTTCTGTTAATTCGGCTAGCCAGCGCGAGTTTATCTAAAAGCTTGTTTGAAACTTGAGTAGAAGCATCTGTGCTGGCAGGTGTTAACTTAGATGAGATCTATATGTATAAAATCATGTAAACTAACTTCAGCGGTGCAAGCTTTAAAGCATAATGAAGCATCCTGTATCTGGTTAAGATAGGTATAGACTATGATTTTTAATACTAATTGCTCACAATTTGAAGCTCTTATCATCCAGCTCCATCTTCTCAATAGAAGCCTTGAGTACTATTTCATTTAGCCTTTTTACTCTTCCATGGTAGGATCCCACATAGGGTCTCAACTTACTTTCAAGGTACTCGTCATACTTGGAGCTGTCTCTGCTGAGAACCTCGAGTCGAATCAACAAAACGGGAAATGAATCGCCAGATTCCTCAAGAGGTAATTAGAAGATGATCACCTAGAGCGGACCAAATCTCACAAGTTTCACCATGTCTATCAATTCGCAAAGGCGGCTATCGGAATATCCATTGGTTTGGAGAATTGCCCGAGCTGTCCACTATTAGAGAACTAAAGATCTAGACATCAGTGTGGAAGGCCCAAATTTACCAAGTGCGTTAACAATCAATAACGTCTTTTCCCTCGAACTTCGGTTAGATTGTTGATGATCTCCCTCTAGACATAACTGGGATGTGTCTAGTGCCCTGTCTAACCACGTTATTGCAATGTCGTACTGGGCCAAGGAGAGGGCTAGATGCCCAATCTTATAACAGATATCCACAACCAGCTTCTGCTGCACTCCTGAGTTTATTTCCGGGACTTTTGAATAAAGGTGATCTGCGATATCCGGACGTCCCTGGGCCCAGCACTGGATTCTCGCGCTTAGCCATGCATGCAATAATATATATTAAGTCAAGTCAATATGTACATACTAGGTTGATTCTAAGCATATAGTACTCGGTAGTGCACGCCACTAATTTGAGTTTGTTATCCTTGATGCTTGATTTTTCAATCATATCTAATCTTGTAGCTGCTGATTCCATAATTTTCTGGCTAAGGCCAAAGAGTTTATGATCTACGTAAGACGTCCGATTAGCTAGAAAGTGGGAAATCCTCAATTAATAGTAGGATTTAGCACCTATACACATTGTAACAATCTTGAATGCAAGCTCTAAGCTTCTGTAGCTGCCTAAATTTTCACCCATTAGTGTTGAGTTTTAAATAAAAACCAGGATCATCCCTACCTTGACAAGTCTTTGGCGCAGCAACCTCGAGCATTGTATATGCAAGCGCTTTGACTGAAAAATATTAGCACAATGTAGACGATTTAGAATCATGAAGAATTACAACTATTATACCTTTGCATAGATTACTTTTATCATTTTCATGACTAAGAGTGTTCATTCGGTGGAGGCAGATATTCCAGAGTTTCGTCCCTTCGTCATCCAATTCGCGGCGTATAGTTGTGGGGGTGTTTCCGAGAAGTAGAGGGAAATTACAAAGGAAATCATCGAGTAATTTCGATAGATGCTGATTTAAAGGGAGGATTTCAAGAGTATCAGACATTCTACTCCGTAGCTCTCTGGCACATGCTGGGGTTTGGGTAGTTAGCTACCTATGAAAGTATGTTCATTTTACAGCTTGTTAAAAGCGTATATACACTTACCCAGTATGGCAGTTACCTGGCTTTTGGTGGTTTGGGATATTTCGTTAGCCATTTTATTGATGCATATCGAGAGTATGTAATTGAACTGTGAACCGAGTAGACTCACTTCCTTCCTGGAGGCCCTCCCTGAATGGGAAGGCACATGATCATGCAACCACCAATTGCTTAATCAAGGAGGTCATTACTCTAGATAGATTCAAGAGATATATAGGTACGCTTTTACATAAATAGCTAACTGGGGTTAAAAAAGGCATACATAATTTTGAGTATATGGTACAGTTTTTAATACTGTGAGGCGCAGGATATGGTATATAGAAGACTGGTCCACGATGCCGAAATTCCTTCTGCTAAAGTAAATGTGTCCAAAGAAAGAGAATAGTATCCCATTATAAACTTGGAAGATAGAATCTGAAAAGCCCCAGCGCCAACCAGTTCAAAATAAAACACTATGTTCGAATAGAAAAAGGGCTGCTTTATTTTTTTCGTTGTGATGGTAGGAAATTTCCGATAATGAGCGACGGACTGGATCTACAGTCAGATTCAGATAGGATAAATCCAAAACTTTTGAGGTGGCTTACATGTTGTGATTATCTCTGCGTATAGTGAATGAGAAACAGCAAGATATGCCGTCCCCGGGATTGTTCGAGTTGGGGTTCTTAAGTGTACAACTTGTCAACATCGCTTTTTGTGTATTGTCAAAAGCGATGGCACCGAATTTCTCCCAGTAGCTCACAAGTTGATCCTCCACAATGATTTCATGAATTGCTAACTTGCCCTGGCACATGGAAGTTTGTAAGCGACACATAGCTCTATTAGCGGGGCGAGACTTTACGAAGGATGCACTCACGTCGCGCAGGACTTCAATTGGAACACCGATCAATTCTGCCATCTCTTTGTTGCCTCGGAATATCTCACCCGTTCGTCTCCAGCAGCAAGCGGGGATGGCCATACTGGCAAAGACACGGTCATATTCCATCAGGCTTCGTTCGAACCACATTTCGACTAGAATGAGTTCGATATCTGTTAGACTCTGCATCCTCTCTCGGAATTTGGGTCGGAATTTGTCTAATTGTCTGAGAATTTTCTGCCTTGATGCTTGCTGTAGATGTTTCTCCATATATTGATTTAGCCTTGCGTAGCCTTTAACATAATTGAATGGCCTTAAGAGACCGGCATCATATTTAGCCTTTAGAAGCTTGTTCATTCGCTCCTCGGGTGGGTCAGAGCCAGAGGGATCTGCCGCTGTCATGTAGTATGTTTCTCTGGCCTTATCGTTACCAACAACTGCGCTTGGACCAGATACTGTGTCGCCTGAGGGCTGGTTGTTTTGGGGCTGCTGAACGGGTTGTTGAGACTGTTGCAGCAGGCCTGTATTGGGCCCACCAAGCGCTGCCATGGAGTTGATTAAGGTGGGGTCTGAGTACATTCGTTGCATATCGTCGTTTTGGAACATTACCCCGTCATCCAATAGACTACTACTCAGAAAATCTCCCAGAAGATTGTATTCATTTGTAACTTCGGGTGCGTTGAACATGTATGAAGGGTGGAAAGTGTGCATGTCCTGGAATTGACTTTGGTGACCGCCAAGCCATTCATTGTAGCCAAGAACTGTGGTAATATATCAGCAAAATAGAAGCAAAAGATATATGGCGGTCAAGCCATGTTTTTTTTTTTTTTTTTTTAGCTTACGTTGCTGAGAAGTAGCGCCAAGGTTCTGACCTGTAGAAGAAGGCATAGGCCCGGGTTGTACGGCATTCACAGAAGATGATGAAAGGCCAATAGTGCCGTCGGCGAGGATCTGCTGACCAGCAGCATCTTGGACGTCAACATTTCTAGGCATCCCTTGGACATTTGAATATTCATTGTTTGAAGAGCCCTCTTCGTCTGCAGCCGATTGCTCGTGTTCGCTGCGTGACCGTTTAGAAGGTTCTCTGGGCTCATCGTGGCAGAGGTGGCCGATATTCCGCTTTATACATCGAGTGCACGGTCGTTCCTTCAATTCCCGAAATACGATTGTCAGCGACTACTACTACCTTTCCTCATGGAAGCCAAGTCGCAATATGTTCCACGAAAGCCGTGTGGGTAAAATAAATGGAAAGTCTTACCGAATCGCAAGTCATATGCTGTGACACGTGAGCAAGTGACCTTCCGTCAGCAAATAGGTTCATGTAAATATATGATATGAGAGAGAAAAAGAAAAAAAAAATATTTCGCGAAAAGGGTTTCTTTCCCTGCCACGATAAAAAGAAAAGGGGGTGGGGTGAGGAGGGGGAGAGAATAAGTTGGCAAGAATTTCCACTGGACAAGGCTTACCGATCGCCGACAGTAGACGCATGCTGCAAGCGTGGCACACTCATTAGCAACGTGTCTCAATGGAGGTAACATGGAAATATAATATAAAATAAAATAAACACAAAAAGGACATGTAGGAAGTCGCTGTTATCGTTCCAATTATTCGCATGAGATAGACGGGTACTTACCATGATTGACTTTGCGACGCTTCTTTGGGCTCGAGCGAACCCCCGCGGCATTTTCAGTCTTCGATAGCGGAGATGTTTGCGTGGTATCTTTTGAGTCATTATTTCTAGGTGAAATAGTGTCTGTCATATTGTTGGAGATTGATTTTTCACTTGTCCCATTACTGGATGGCTGAACTGGGCTTGTACCCGTTTGCGCAGTGGTTTTCTCGGTCATTGATCGATGGGCGCAAAAGTTGTTGCGCAGAGACCGGCTCGCTGCTGTCGCTGCCGTTGTTGGTTGGAACACAAGGGGAGGCCGGATGGGGACCTGCAGGGGCAGAGAGGAACCCAGCAAAGGAGCGAAAGCGTATCTTAAAACACGAGTTGCAATGGAGAAAAGTAGGTAGCTGGTACATGCGACAGCGATTAACTCGATTCTAAGTTCCCCGCTGAGGGCGGGACTTGTGGTCGCCGCTCGGCAGCCAAATTCCAATTCCGATCTCCTCCGTATTGGGTAAAGCCATAACGGCAGCGGGCGGGAAACCCTTCCAGGCCCAATTGGTTCTTTCTCCAGCCTCGGAGGTCGTACACAGGGCGCTTCTTGGATTCCTCCATGTGCGGCCAATATGCCTCGGCTTGGTACATTTGTTTTATATCTATCTATCTATATTCTCAGGACGGACATGGCCAATATCATTTCTCCTATTCAGCCTGGGATTAGTACATTTATTGCTTTTATGAAGACTTGTGCTGGGATTTTGGTAACCAAGTTTCACTAAAAGTACACCATCACAACAGCTCACTAGCTGCTCGATACTATCTATATATGACTAATATCATCTTCAACCTTTCCTTTGTGAGGAATAATTATCCCCTTCGATATCATTGTCGCAAAAGGACATAACCAAATTGCCTCTCTTTCAGTTGCATGTTTTGGTGGTTTCTATGCCCAATTAACGCTCTGTGGTGTTACAGCCTGCCGACGAAGAAAAGTGGCGCTCACAGCTGTTTACACCATAAACCTGGGACTTCTCGTATTTCCGTGCACTCTAGCTGTTGTGCTTCGACATGAACAAATGGAAAGGGGATATCGATCTACTATAAGCCGGCTAGATCCCTCAATGGATGCCAACTAGCCCAGAATCGAATGTCTCACTTCCAAGCTCTCATGTTGTACCGATAAAGCCGGGGGGGGGGGGTTAGCTCCAATTTGGAGTAGCCGGTATTTTGGTGTTGACCTAGAGTGGATCACAACTTTTGATATCCAAAGCATTGTACCTACCTACCTAGGTACTAGGTAGCCTTGGTTGAATTAGTCATCAGGCATGGCTGACAAGTTCAATGCTACATGGGATCGTGTAATCGCATCCCTTAAGCCAGAAAGGGGAGCTGTATTGCTTTGCATAGATTTCAAATGGTTGTTCAACTGCCTCAGTAGAGTCGCAACTTCAGGGTCGGCCTCGAGCTAAATAAATGTAAGTTAACAACATTGGGCAACATTGAATGTATGCATCCAGATTAAATAAACCTACTTCATCAAAGCTTATTTGGGAATCTCCACTCGCAATAGTTAAGTTAGCTGGTTTAGTGCTCCGTTCATCAGAGGTTTCGTTGAGCTGCCGGAGGATGGGGTGTTCCTAAATAACAATTAGCAACCTAACCCGCTGGCATGAGAGAAATAATACATTTTTCATCTGCCTCTTTCTTTCTGCCTCGGCGCGCTTAGCATTCTTCTCCATTTCATGCAACTGCTTCGTTTCCTTCGCTAGTAGGGCCTCTTCCTTGGCGATTTCGGCCTTCAGCAAGTTGATGCTATCCGTCACGGTAGAGAGTGAATCTTCCAAAGCGCACTAGGATCTTGAATATCAGTGTTTTTCTCGATACAGTATTGATTTTGGGCCTCATACATGTTCCTTTAGGGTGGCTTCGTATTCAAAAATTGATTCTTTGGTTAATGGAGGAAAAGGCATTCTGGGTAATCGCTTTCCTAGACTTTTTATTAAAGAGAAACGTCAGCTATTTCAATCAGGCCTAATTGTTTGAAAGATCTTATACTTTTTCACAACGGCCTGAACCGCTGCCTGAGCTTCAGAGCGTTTGCGGTCATTCTGGTGGCGTACTATCACAGGACGTTCGAGAGCACGGAACATATCGCGAACTCTATCCTGGACAGATTCAGGGAGTGTTGACCACTTGGATTTTATTGTTCGTTCCGATACCTGTCGTATGTGGGGTTTAAGGTGGACATATCGGTGCTTGCGCGCATGATTGTCTTCTTGGTCAGATGAATCGCTCGAGCGCTTTCTTTTGGGCGGCATTGAGAATAGTCGGGAATTTGACTTAAACGTTTGAGTGAGAACTATTTCAAGTATCTCAATGTGGAGTGTCAACCTGAATGTTGGTTTGTAATTGAAACGGGTTTCTGTTGTGAGGGGGCAGATTGTTACCCCTACTGACGCGTTTTACTGAATAATCGTCACATGCTGATAACTTCAGACTAAACCACTTTTGTAAACACAACTTGCACATGCAAATTTTACAACTTGTTGATAAGGATGATGTCATGGAATTATCTTCTCTCAACCAATTCAATAGCATACAATATTTTGTATACCTACAATGGGGTATATAAATAACTATATATCAATACAATATTAGAAAAATAATTGTCAGTAAATTATCATAAATCAGGTCATGATTGCCCCAATATAACGCCTGTAACCCCACTAATACCTGCATCCCACTAAACCGCTAAATCGCTTCGAGAAAAAATGATTAAGGAAAAAAGTGAAAAGACGAAAACACGGACGCATACGCATGGGGACTCTTGATTTGGTTTTTGATTTTCCTTTCTTCCTTTCTCTTTTTGGGTGGGGGAATATATCGTTGTCACATTAAAGAAGCCGTTTTTTTTTTTTAGCGCGGCATCACCAAACCATTCATGGTTTTAAGATCTGCAAGCTGTGCCTTGAGGATTTCATTGCCACGTAGAATTTCCTCCAGCCAGTCAGCAGCCTGAGTGAGCATTGCACTCTTGCTGAAACCTCCACCTTTCAAACCAGGTACAAGCGAACACAGGTCGTCAAACCCTTGTCTGATTAAGTTTCTGCGTTTTTGTTCTGAAAGAATGTGATTGTTCCTCTTTTGTTCTTCAGTCAGATTTTCTCGTGGAGGTTTCGCACTTTGTGAAAGCCTGGCTTTTCGGACTGCATCGTTCGACATTCGCCGAGATGAGCCTTTTGTTCGCCGCGACCTTGGCTTGGAGCTATCACCCGACGAGTTCTCGTCATCTTCTTCCTTTATCAATGTTCTTTGCTTTTTTCTTGGCTGGGATGAATCATCTATATCGTCACTATAATCCTTTCTAAGGCTGTGCAGGTGGGCAACTGCCCCAGTGTCGGGCCATGAGCTATGGTATGTGTGTGTAATACGCTCTGGGCTTGGCGCTCGAGTGTTGGCGGCGCTGCTTTGGGGTTCAAGACACTCCAAATTGTCAAGAAGCTCTTTGGTTCGTTGTTCCTCATTTGGTAGATCGGGGGGTGCTATATACCCCTGGTCCATGAAGCTGATATCAGAACCCCAGTGAAGGGGTCGTACTTTGGCAGAAGCTTGCCGCTCTGGGGAAATTGGTTCATGCACGTCAAAAAACATTTTTGACGTGTGAAACCCTATGGGGAGATGTGTGCGAGGTGATGTTGTTTGTTGTTTAGGGGTGAAATGACCATTGTGATGATCTTTACCACCTCCATTTAGTCGACTTAGATCGACGTCTGCAAATGCTGAGAGTGATGGGTTGACAAAGGAAGAACTTATTTCTGACCCGTTGACCCCATTTTGGTAAAGCATGGAGGCTGCAGCAACGATATCTGAACTCGTTCCAGAATTGTCAGGAATAATACCGATAGGTTTATCGATACCCGTATGGGATAGAGGTGGTTGAGATAGAGATGTAGTTGACCCTTCAAATGTGGGCGGAAGTTCGGTTGACCAGTCAAAAGTAGGTTTACTTTGTGGACCAGTTAACCAGAATTCATTAGCAAAAGGGTTGCTATTCATAGTTGTAAAGAAATTATCGAGCATGTTTGATTCGTTATCATCAAGAAGCGCTGGGCCTAGTGGTGATGCCGGAGCGGGTTCGTATGGCGTGTCCGGAAAGGCATCTGGAAATAGTTCGGATTAGAGTTGGTTGTGGTAATGGAGAAAAGAGTACATACAGCCAAATGGGCCGGCATGAGGGTTACCATGCCCGGTACGGTGCCCATTCCCATTCATGTTCATATTGATCATCATAGGGCCGATGGTAGGGTTGATGCGACGAGGTGGAGAGTAGTGGTGATATGGTAATAGCAAGAGTAATAGTAAATATTAGCAACAATAACAGCGAGGCTCTTTCACCAGAATTTGCTACTCGTCGCGAGCAGCACCGTAAGAGACAACCTGGGCATGCCTTGACTGGCAAGATGCTGAAGACTCGATTCGATTCAAAGTGGTGATACAAAAAAGGAACTGTCTGGGTTTTTAAACTCTAGGTCGACGTCGACCGTTAGACTGCGTAGATGCCACTTTTTTTTCTGCTCTTCCCCTAAAATCGTATAGACTGGCTTGTGGGTAAAGAATGAAATTAAAATGACTCGAGGACGGCCTGGGGTGTCCAGGACAAAGGGTTATAATAGGTAACAAGATCCACTAGAACAAAGCACATCCCCCGCATTGAATCTGAGAGTCGAGGGGAAAGAAAGATGACGACGGAATCTGGAGATAGCAGCCAGATGGCGGCGAGAGCATGGCTTTCCGTCGGTCCTTTCCACTTTCTAACCGATCACATGCAAACGCCCTCTTCATGTCGCGTGACGTAACAGAAATACCAAAAATACGCTCTTCCTCCCAGTCTCACAGGCGGAGATCTAGTAACATCGTTGTCATGGGTGGGCCCGGGTGGGTTTCCAAGTTGGATAGAAGGGTCTCCCAAAAGAAGCATCCCTTGCGAGTACCTCGTTCCAACCTTTCTACGACGTTTAACAATCGAACTCCATCTAATGATCATCAATCATCTCGCTTCATCTTCTGCAATTGGCTACTCTAAACCACTACATGCAATCCAACCTTCTAAAACCTCTCAATTTTCCTATACGCAGAGCATCCATCTTTAGCTTTTTCCCTCCTGTTTCCTTAGGCTTTCCGTGGAACGACGGTCCGCGCGGTCAGCTTTTCTGACAACCTCTATTTTTTAAATCTTTTCTTTTCTTTTTTTAACCCCCTCTTTCGATTTAGATTAATTTGCATTTTGCAGTTTATGCCCCACACAATCCCTACCAAATAGAGAACGCAAGACTGTTTCTGTGGGTGAATTGATACCCCCGGCCTTCCTAAGCCTTGACAAACATAGCAGCCACGATCGCCACCAACCCCTTTCTCTAGTTCCCAACTTTCAATAACTCCTGGTTACCCCTGAACCAGTTTGACCTTGCAGATTATTATTTAACGACAACATTGAGTCGTCTCTTCCCGGGACCGAGGTCGGCTTTGTGTGACATCGGCACCACGGCAGATCATCCTAACTAGGCGACGTCGTAAAGCTCCAACAACACTGCTAGTTTCCCATTTCCGTAATAATGCGAACACTCGATTAAAGTTCTATTTTTTATTATTTTTATTTTCTGCAAGGATTCCCCCTCTTTCACCCCTCCTTTTGATAGTTCAGCCAATGGCTTGTGTTGGTTGTTTTCTCATTCCGATTCTACCTTGAACAACTGATATCGACTCGGCTTTTATCCCTAACCTTGTATACTGGTTTTTGATTGGAACCCGGGGTGAAGCGAATCCTGAGACCAAAACTAAAAAAAAAAAAAAAAAAAAAAAAAAAAAGGCCCCAAGTGGTACAATTCCTCTGATAACGCTTAGCTTTTGCACAACTAGCAATGGTCATGAGCTAAATCATACACAATGGATTTTTCTGCTGCTCTCTCTCGCAACCATCCGAAGACAGTCCAACTGCTCCGGCCGTAAGTACAACCTGTTCCTATATCATTGTTGCTCGTATGCAACGTAGTGGAAACTTGATTTCCCTCCCCCCCCCCCAAAAAACATTATTATGATTATTATTATTATTACTTTTTGGACTTTATTGTGAACTTTATTGATTGGTGTTTGTGCTATGTCTCAGTGTCCTGCGAGCTTATGCCTTGGGATACCTGTCTTCAACAACCCCTAAAATCCTAAACAGCTTACGGCTTATCTGGAAAAATAATAAAATAAGCCACAAGCAAAAACTTGAAGAGGTATATTCCAATTAGTTAGGTTTCTCGTGGCTTGAATTAGTTACAAACTACTAAATGTTATTTTTTCTTGCGCTATAGCTATCTTATGCATTAACCGGTGCTCTGCGCTTCGACAGTTTCCCGACTTTCTGTGCTGTGCTTGTGGGAGGCTCAATTACCTTCCCACTATTGCTACTAAAAGCAATTGAGAAAGCTTGCCGTACCTTTGGTACGGACCCCAACTTTTTGAAGTCCAGGGGGGCTGTCCGGTTGATTCGATTTGCTGCTGCCTTTATATCTGCTTGGTTTAGCTTCCGGCTTTTGAATCAGAAACCTATTAATTTGCAGAGAGTCTATAGTGGGTCTAAAGATGAGGCAGGCAGTGAGAAGGGTATCGACCCAAGCACGAACCACCCAGGCCGATACACCCGCCCTGAATTCGCCGGGAGAACTATGGATCTCACTCTTTTCAGTGTCACTAGAGCTGCTGACCTGATAGGCTGTATCATCTGGACAAAATGGCGAGACTCACGAAAATCCCACACCCGCCGGGCTTTGGCAGATCCCATCGCTCCTCGTATTGCAGACTCTGCAATTTTTGCTGCCAGTGCGGCTATAGTTATGTGGGCATGGTTCTATCTCCCTGAAAGACTGCCAAAGTCCTATGGAAAGTGGATTGGAGAGGTGGCGAAGGTAGACAACCGTTTAATTGAAGCTCTTCGCCGGGCGAGGCGGGGCACCTTTATTTACGGAAAGGATACTGGCCAGGCACCACTTCTCGAGTCAATGTGCAGGGAGTATGGCTGGCCAATAGAATGGGGAGACCCAGCTAAAACTGTTCCCATCCCATGCGAAATGGTACACATGGGTTGTGGCCCCAGTTGTGAAAAGCATGCTATTTTTCGGTTTCTCAGGACATTCAAGTTTGCTTGTGCAACCTATATTCCCTTGCAGATTGCATTTCGCCTTCGGTCAATGAAATCAATGGAGTCATTGCGTCGGGCAATATATGACGCGGCGCGCTCCTCTTCATTTCTTGCTGCGTTTGTGAGCTTGTTTTACTACTCTGTCTGCCTCTCTAGAACGAGAATCGGTCCCAAAATCTTTAATAATGAAACCGTAACACCATTAATGTGGGACTCTGGACTTTGCGTTGGAGCTGGTTGTGTTATGTGTGGTTGGAGTATCCTCGTTGAACACGCACGGAAACGACAGGAGATTGCATTGTTTGTGGCACCTAGAGCTGCAGCAACCGTGCTCCCTAGATTTTATGATATAAAGGTATGATTAATGAAACCCCTCATGACTGAACCCATTTCCCCGCTCGGGGATGGTTACACTACTCCGACGATTGTCTTGTTCCCTTGGGTCTCATTTGTCCTCCTTAAAATTTGGGAGACCTATATTTTTTTTTGATTATTATTTAGGCCTAACGATCTAACGAATTGGATTTTTAATTTTAGTATCAATATCGGGAACGTACTGCTTTCGCTGTCAGTGCGGCTATCCTCCTTACTTCTCTTCAGGAGCGCTCCAACATGGTTCGTGGTGTCTTCGGCAGGATCGGCAGAAGTATTTTGAACTAACTGCCACGTGCGGGTCTATCTTTTTATTGTCCCCTCGACCGTATTATTGTATGATTATTTTTTAAGTGGTTTGCTGGCCAATCCATCTGCTAAGGTTAAGCATTTTTACGTTTATCCTAGTCTTAATTTCAATGGTACTCTGTAACACTGCACCATAAGGCGTAGTAGCTCCTATAAAGAAGATCTATCCATTGTGAAACCGCGGACCGTTTAAGACACCACAGAAACAGGGGATGCCTAGCCCTCTTAAACAATTGCCTAGTATGTAATCCTGCCTGCCCTCGAGAGCTGGTGGCATACGAGCCGGGTAGTTAAGGTTAACCACCTAGTAGTTGCTACTTGATTTATTCATGGCATCTGTTTAGCTATCTAGAGCTATACTTTGTCTCCGTGTCAATGTGTGCCTAAGTAGCGTTGGAAAGGTGACGTCGAGCATGTCTACCTTAGGTAGGTAATGACGGTGTTGTGATAAGATATTTTTTGATCTGTTATCGATAAGGGAGTGGAGAGACATCCGCCAAGGTATTTTCACGTGATGCTAAATCCCTTGTCTACTCCGATGCTCAGGTGCTTGTTTCTCCGTTTGTACCCGTTCAAACACCACCTTAACCGCCATGATTCCTCGATTGATGCCCTCATTGGGAGGGCTCCCATCGCTGGGATCCCGTGTTCCTGGCCAGGTTCATGCGCCGACTCGATGTGTGGAAGCGGGCAGGAGATATTTCACTTGCAATCCGTGCTTGCGTCAACAGCGACCATCTCCATATAACTCGCCTCAGTCACAAAAAAGAAATGCCTCTACGATGTAGGTTTAACTCGAACTTCCGGTATGATACCATGAATATGTGACTAATATGCGATAGGTATTATACCTTAAGTCTCATCCTCGGAACCGTCTCCCTCGCCTATGGCTCTGTCCCACTATACAAAATGGTTTGTACCAACAAGCTGCGAATTAACCCCCCTCCTTTGCGATACAAGCAGCTAAAGATGGGTTGGACCTATTAGATCTGTCAGCAGACCGGCTGGAACGGCCAACCGGTTCTCACACATCGAGCGGGCGACGGCGACACATCATCACGCGTAACCCCAGTGACGGACTCTCGTCGTCTCCGAATTACCTTCAATGGATCTGTATCTGACGTACTACCTTGGAAATTCACACCGCAGCAGCGTGAGGTCCGTGTCTTACCGGGGGAGACCGCGCTGGCATTCTACACTGCTACCAATCAGGGACCCTCTGATATCATTGGTGTTGCAACATATAGCGTTACCCCCGGCCAAGTAGCGCCTTACTTTAGCAAGATCCAATGCTTCTGCTTTGAGGAGCAGAAGCTGAACGCTGGTGAATCGGTTGACATGCCTGTTTTCTTCTTCATTGATCCGGACTTTGTGAAGGACCCGGCGATGAAGGGCATTGATACTATTACGCTCTCTTATACGTTCTTTAGTAAGGATTTCTCTCCGAACGAATAATTGTTAGAGGATTAGATCCGGGGGCTGACGTCTAGTAGAAGCGCGATATGATGATAATGGTGTGCTTAAACCGATCCCCACGAACTGATCAACCCCCTTTTGGTGTTGCGTCTGGGCCGGTCATTATTTCTATCTATTCAAAAAAAAACTTTGTCTACTCAACACGGATGAAGTGTGGGCCCTAAATGGCCTCCTTTGGTGGCATAATCAAAAAAGCCGAAGAGACTTTCTACTTTCCTCCGCATTGCCTATCCGGGATCTCACTCATCCTTAATGGGAAAACTACCCGACCACCCTCCAACCTCGGTCTAAGATTCATGGATGTACCATGAAATGTTGGGCATGATTTGGCGTATAGACGGGATTGTATTATAGCTTATGTACATATATATATATATTACCCACTCTTTGTGTCTTTTTTCTTTTGAAGAGATGGGAAAATACCATAGTATTAGATAGTCTGATTCTATATAATAGAAACGACAGTTGCAAATGGTATTAGTCGACGAAAATTACTTTAAATATTGAATATCAAAAAGAGCGATGGAAATAAATGAGTATAAATTAATTTGTTTTGTATGTGACACTAAAAAAAAAAAAAAAAAAGGAAAAGTAAAGTAGGTAAATAAATAGAAAAATGATACATCACTTTTTTAGGTCGATCTAGCGATCATTACGTAGTTTAAAAACGCGCCCCCTCCAATAAATGTAGAAACTAATCTTATGCTTAAAATAAAATTATAATAAAAAAAAAAAAAATAGTCAAGTACTACTATATAGAAATATAGAAATAGTTATAGTTATAGATATACATTCAAATATAAAATCCAAAACTCGTCTTTAAACAAAGTACCAAGTTTTTCTCTCTTTCTTTTCTATTTTTTTTTTCTCTCCCTTTCTTTGTTACTCTCTCTTGCCCAGGCAACCAACCAACAACCCTACCTATTTAACCCCCCCCCTCTCTTCTCCTCCCTGGCACACACACACACCCCTAACCCTCCCCTCTCTTTCTAATATCCAGGGACGACGAAAAGAAAAAGCAAAAAATAGAAAAAGAAAACCAAACCCAAAGAGAAAGAGAAAAGAGAAAGAGAAAGAAAGAAAGAGGAATGACAATAGGAACAAACCACCTCCGTTTCGACCCATGGAATAGTTCCTCAACCGGTCACCAAATCTCCGAGACCGCACCGGGCACCGCATGGCGACGAACTCGTGAGGCAAAGTTAGCGCACCAGTTACGAACGGGTGATTGCTGTACTTTTGCAGGAGGAGGAGTCGGAGCCCCTACTGGGAAGGGAGATGAGTCGGTTGCGGTAGGAGGGTTGAGTGATCGTGGTGGGGAGGGGGAGTGGGTTTGTGATTATGACATGTCTGTGAATGGGAGGGGGAGGAAGAGGGGGGTTGGGGTTGATGGAGTTGATGGAGTTGATTCGAGACAGAGGGATATTAGGAGTATGTGGAGGGTTAATAAGGGTTGTTCTTCTTCTCTTTCTTCTGATGCTGGGGCTGGTGCTGGTGCTCCTTGCTACGGTCTTGATGGTGATGGGAGACAATCGAAGGTTGTGCAGCAGCAGCAGCAGCAGCAGCAGCAAAATATTGGAACCAGACCAACCACGATGGGGGCACCTGGTGGAGAAGTGACGAATGCGTTACCTTTACCGTCTTCGTCTGCTGCTGAACAGACGGTTGACCCTCCTCCACGAACGGAAGAACAGCAGGAACCTTTAAGACCTGGTGACGGGAAACAAGCGCAAGAAAGAAGAAGAAGAGATGAACATAAAGAGTCTGATATTCTACGTGGAGCAACGGTTTATATCAACGGGCAGACGACGCCGGTGATATCAGATCATAAATTGAAGGGGTTACTTGTTGCGCATGGGGCGACGCTGGCGTTGTCGTTGTCGCGACGAGTCACGCATGTTATTATTGGGAAGCCGAATAGAGGGCCTGGACGGGGTGCTGGAGCTGGGGGTGGTTTGGCGGCTGGGAAGATACAGAAGGAAATCCAGAGGGGTGGATGGAGGGGAATCAAGATTGTTGGGGTTGAATGGTGAGTTTTAATACCTCTTTCTCTCTCTCTCCCTCTCTTAGCTTGGAGTTTGCTAACAAGTTGGTGTGGTTTTGTAGGGTTATGGATAGCATTAAGGCTGGCAAACGACTTCCGGAGACAAGATTCGCGATCAACTTGTTGTCGAATCAGAAGAGTGTGCTGGCATACATGCAGTAATTATATCGGTTATCGGGGATTGATTGTATGATTTTCATTTTTATTTTTTTGTACTTTGTTCATTAGTCTATGATACCCTCATGTCACATTATTTACATTCAAACATTATCATGTCGTAACATATCGTATAAAATCTCATGTACTAAAGAAATGCCCACCGTTGTTGTCCACTCTCCCCGCTACTGGTTGATTCATGCCGTCGCCATCCGCTCTGTCTACGAGTTGGCCTTAACTGTGACTCGGAGCTGCTGGTCGACTCGCCTCGTTCCCTTCCATATGATTCATTTAGCGGCGCCTCATCAGGGAGTGGCGGCAGTGGATTCACTCGAAGACGCTGTGGATAGGTAGGCTCACCGGTAAGCAAACGATGGCCAGACCGTAGAGGCTCTGAACGACCGTTGTCATCCTCCTCCTCGTCTGAGTCTAAGCTGTCATCCGAATCCATCTTGTCAAACTTCTCGTCGGCATACTCCACCCGGGAATCCCCCTTGACGAGTCCAAGCCGTTCTTCTTCCGTGGCTGACTTGGGTTCGTCACTCCGTCGAAGGATGCCATGCGCTGCGCGCGGGCTCTTAGGAGTAGTAGAAGGGTCACCAGGTGATTTGGACCGACTGAAGAAGGTATGGAAGGAGAACTGACGTCGCGCACCATGCGATGGGGGCCCTAATGTGCTCGCATGAGCAGATTCTTCGTCTGCCCAGGAAACAGTCCGTGGTGTTTCAGTACCATGGCCATGCTCTAACACAGGTCCCGGGTAGCTAGTGTCCACATGCCTGTGATCCGAGGGCATCGACGATAGAGAAACCGGTGGTTGACTCGATTCATGATCGTCGGGTATCGCTCTCCAGGGAGAATGCACAAGAGTAGATGCGCGTGATCGAACTCCACCCATGAACGAGTGTCCGCTCTGTTGCGTATCTGGCCTCTCGGTCCAATCTTCTGGGAACCGGGACATTCCCAGCGGGGGAAGTGGGCTCTTAACTGACGGTGTACGCGGTCGGACCATAGTCGGACCCTGACCAATGACAGTCTTGCGCCGGCGCAGACCATCCCATTCAATGATTTCGTTTTCAGCAGGCGGCTTCAGTTGATCCTCTTGTTTCTCACGGAGGTAGCGGCGTGCTTCTTCCACTTCCATATTGCGGCGAGGGGTAGACAGACGGCGGATAATAGCCGCCGTGCCACGGATGGCGTCAGCCTTTGGCTCAGACTCGGGTTCCTCTTGCGTTGCGACCTCTCGAATCTGATCAAGATCTCCCTTGAAAACGGCGGCATCGGGTACGTCCTTTGCGGACTTCGAGAGCTGGAGTAAGACGACGCCAGAACAAATCTGCAAGAATCCCAAGATAACAGTAGCGATCTGCATGCCGGTCCCCTTGAAGCCTTGGAAGAGAACAGCCGAGGTGATGATCGTGGCGCTCGTGAAAAAGACATAATATGTTGGGGTAACAAGTGCGGCATTAAAAATATTCAACGCTTTCTGCGCTCGTTAGCAAGGCCAAGTGGCGAAGAAGACAAGGACGGGGGGGGGGGGGGCGCACATTGAGATAGATAATCTCCGTCAACAGAGTCGCAACCACGAAAACCAACAGGACATAAAGAAACCACTCCTTGAACTGCGACTTGCCGTTAATCTGGGCTAATATGGCTGCACCCAGCCCTTGGGTGGCCACCACACTCAGACCCCCAATCAAACTGCAGATGCTGATGTAGACGAACATGCTCCGCTTGCCGTAGCGAGGTCCTGCCCACAGCGCAGTAATAGTACATCCCACAATAATAACACCTGCATAAGATAAGAACCCAGGCGCAATCACGTAGTCCTTCATATCCTGGATATCTGCGACCGATGACTGTTCCGGCGCATTGAGCGCAATCACCACCGAACCTAAAATACATGTGAAACATCCCACTTTGCCCACAAAGCTGAGCCGCTCCTTGAGGAAAATGGCCGATAGGATCGTGGTGATAACGACAGAGAGCGCGCCCAGAGGAGTTACCAAAATGGCGTCGACGAAGGCGTAAGCGACAAAGTTGCAGACTTCCCCAATAATCATCAGAGTCATACCAGACCACCACCAAAAATTCTTTAAATAACCGTAGCCCTCACCAGCTTCCTCATTGTACTTGACATTGGCCTTCAGAAGACCAACTTTCTTCAGCACAAAGGAGACTCCGATGAAAACACCCGAAGCGACAGCTAGCGAAATTCCGACCGCTTTATACACCGGCGGTCGTTCACCTCCGCCCGAGCTGATTTGGGAGCGGACAAGGAGATCCATAGCACTGCCCGCAGTAGCATCGATCTACTCTAGTAGGTATGTATGTATATATATATGTACAATAGAATGGAGAGGAGCAAGCAAGCGCACAAGCGAAGATGGAGGATTGGGGGGAGTGGTGGTGAATAGATATGAATTTAGGCCATGAGATCGACACGATGAAACAATGCGGAGATGACGATGGCGGAATGTGTGGGTGATATGAGATCCCTGACAGGTTTCTAGAATGCGAATCGGCGGGTATTGGAGAAAATGAAGGGTAGGTGACGATGAGAGGGAAGACTTAATAAAGCTAATAGAAGAATGAGTTGCAAAGAGAACAACTTCAAAAATGAAATGAACAAGTAAAAAGAAAAAAAAAAAAAAAAAATAAGGGGAAGAAGATGATGAAGCCTTGTGGAGCTGAAGACGAATGAATGGATTAATTACAGGAGGAAGAAGAGAGAGGCTGGGAGACCCACCGTCGCTTTTCTCTCTTACAATCATCACCCAGTGAACGAGTTGTATTCGGTGTATATTATTAACTAACTGAACCAGGACTAATTACGGTGGACTACTATCCCGTCTCAGGTGAGATAGACTAGATGAAGACGAACAACTGACCCATGAACCATGGAAATTGCTCTAAAGAGTTCTAAAAACAGATGGTCTAGACACTTCATCGTTTCCGACAACAGACTGTTTTCTTTGGCTCTATAGCGGCCTTGAGAGCGACTTTGTTCTGTTACCACCAACTCCCTATTGATATCATGTCCTTTTGCTTTGAATCTGACATGAACGTGCGCAATAGCCATACGAGAGAGAGACACTGGTCTGAGACAAGCCGACCCCCCCTCTTCCTTTGCCACTACTCCACGGTGGCGGCGCCCGAGTCGAGTGGACGACAGTATGAACGCCAAGCGTGGTGACAACACTCTGGCCCGGGATGGTGGGAGAGAGGAGCACTCTACATGGGGAGAATCAAATTTCCCTGTTTCTTCCTGGGACCGTCCTTATTACACACATATATACAAACGAGATGAGCTGGGGTCATATTTGGTCGCTTTACCCCACTTCTGGTCGCCCGTCTTGACCTTAGGGTTGATCGATCTCGCTCCTATCGGTCCCCTAGGCTCTTTGGGACCAGATCACTGCTCTCTTGGGTTAGTGAGAACTTAGACGCCTACCAGTTCGGGCTCGGGGATTAAACCGATTGTTGACGGAGCAACGGGCGAGAAAAAGAAACCATAGTAACTCGGGACAACACCACCTCGTTAGCGACTACCACTACTCCGTAGGTCATGGACAAAGGTATATCAGGACCAGGGGATATGTGAGTGTGATGGGGGGTCAAATGGTGTGGTGAATTCTTGTCAAGGAATCTTAAGCTTTACGGGGTGGAAACAGTGGATGGATCGGTCTCTGTCTTCTATTCTTAGTAGCTCACATGACTCCGTTTCATTGCCCGTACCTCGTTGCATAATCTCATCACAATATGAATAATCTTCAATGCACAAATTTATACATCAATTAAACTCGCGTGTCACGAGTCGACGCGTCGGGATTTCGTGAGAGCTGCTAATCAATCAGATCCTCAATCACCACCATCATCACCAGCACTCTAGATTCGCATTCCCCTGCGCAATTAGCGCTGTAGCCCATTATCCCTCCCAAATGGCTCTTCTCGTCGACAAGTTACGGCCACGAACTCTCGACTCTCTTTCATACCATCATGACCTCTCCGCACGGTTAAAGTCGTTGGTAAGGAAATGATGCCTCTACTACCATGTGCGCTGAGAGGAACATATTGCTCACAAATGACTGTTACGTTCTCCATTCTAGGCTCAAAGCGGGGATTTCCCGCACCTGCTCATGTACGGACCATCTGGAGCGGGGAAGAAAACACGCACAATTGCGACCCTCAAGGAGCTCTATGGCGCGGGTGTGGAGAAAATCAAGATCGACTCCAGGGTCTTTCAAACAACGAGCAACCGAAAGCTAGAATTCAACATTGTATCCTCGGTCTACCACTTAGAGATCACACCTTCCGACGTCGGCACCTATGATCGCGTGGTTGTCCAGGAGTTGCTGAAGGAGATTGCGCAGACGCAGCAGGTCGATCTGTCAGCGAAACAGCGGTTCAAGGTGGTGGTAATCAATGAGGCAGATCATTTGACTCGCGATGCACAGGCTGCCCTCAGACGGACCATGGAAAAATACAGTCCCAATTTACGATTGATTCTTTTGGCGAACAGCACCTCCAATATCATTGCCCCCATCCGCTCGCGAACTCTGCTGGTCAGAGTTGCTGCCCCAACTGAAGAGCAGATCTGCACTGTTCTCAGTACTGCGGCGAAAAGAGAGGGTTGGACTGAGGCTCCGGGTTTGAATAAGCGCATCGCCAAGGAAAGTGGACGGAATCTTCGACGTGCATTGCTCATGTTCGAGTCAATCTATGCCCAAAGGTCTGGATTCCCAGTCTTAACCCGAATGTTCCTTACTCTCTATGCTGCTGTTATTCTCGTATCATGATCAATGTCATGCTAACTGGAATGGATGATAAAAGCGAGAAAGTGACGGATAATACACCTATCCCGCCCCCAGACTGGGAGGCCCTTATCGGTCTAGTTGCAGATGAGATCCTGGCGGAGCGATCACCAGCACGGTTGTTACAAGTTCGCGCACGATTATACGACCTTTTAACACACTGTATTCCTCCTACAACAGTGTTGAAGGTTTGATCTCCATTTGTAAATTCTAGGCGAAAAAAGATCACTTGCGCTAATACACTCCTTAGACCCTAACATTTAAGCTTATCGAGAAGGTCGACGATGCTCTGAAGCCGGAAGTCATCAGATGGTCTGCGTTTTACGAGCATAGAATCACTCAAGGAAGCGTAAGAATTTGTCTTGTAAATGATTCTAGAAGTTATGGTGCTAACCTGTATCATAGAAAGTAATTTTCCACCTTGAGGCGTTTGTCGCCAAGTTCATGCGTATTTATGAAAGGTTTGCAAGAACCCTCGCTAGCTAAACAAGAGCCCACAGTTGCTAATTTGTTTTATAGTTATTTGATGGGCATGGATTTCTAGGATTTTATTAATATGTATTGAATAGAAGACTTTGGTAAAAAGAGGCACGATTTCTTTTCTCCTGACTCAAAATATCATAATGAATTTTTTATTGAGAACCCATTAAAGTAGTCAATGATCCTTACTATGGCAACAATAGGAAAACAATCTATCGAAACGGTGTATGTGGTAGAACAGGGCCTCTACTTAAGAGATATTTAGTGATCTTTGGAGGGTTGCCTGATGAAGAAGAAGAAGAGAGACTATCTAGGAATCAAAACGCCTTTAAATATCCAAATATAGCAGTTCGTGTCTGCTTCATGGGTGAAAAGTTTATCCATCCTAGAACGCCGAACGTCGACAGAAATAAGCCAGCAAGCACAACGCGAATCTATATAGAGGACTGACTCCCTCCGGCCTTTCTCTCTATATAGCCCAGTTAGTTCACAGCTTAAATACCAAGGTAGATCATACATGCCTCAATTTATCCATCCCTCTCCTCCCGCCCCTTCCCCCAAAGCAACTTACGCGCTGTCGCTTCCGATACGATTTCTTTACCTTCTATAACTTTCAAGCTCTTGATATGATAGTGGTCATAATAATGACAACAGCACAATCCATTGAGAGTCAAAGTATAAATCGCGATAAATAGCAATATCCTCCTCTAAAAACCATGATTAATCAAGTATAAATGTGGGAAGAGGCATCGGATTCCTTGACTATATGGCTAAACAAAGACCTATACGTTGTAAGTTAAAATAGAAGCCTTGAAACCTGGAGACCCTGGGGTTATTACGCAAGGACTATGTATAGATAGGTATGATAACTAGAAAATTGTATATATAAATAAAGTCAAGAAGTGCTAGCACTCATGTTTAACTGCTAGATATAACATGTCATATCAAAATAAACAGCATGTCATAATGAACATAACGAAGTATCCGAGCAGAATAAAATGACAATCTCGCCCGCTGCTCTCGCCAGATCAAGGATTTTCGCTGGTCGCTGGTTTGGGGGGGTTCTTTCGCAAGTTCACTGATAAGCTGGTACGCATTCTGAGAGTTGTATCTTTCATCGAATAGAAGACTTTTTTGAGCCGTGTACTCTCCAAATGCCTCAATGACTCTGCAGGAGTAGGGGAGGAGGAAGCATCCTCGATGCCTTGGGATTGAGTAAGATGATTTGCTAATGCTGCTTTCGCAGTAGAGTGACCAATACTCAATTGACCATGGGTTTCCTCAATCTGAGAAATCTCATCGGCAGATCCACCATCGACGTGATTCATGTCTGATGGGATAGTGGAACTGGCTGTTTCACCAGGTAGAAGGCTTTTTTCATTTTTATCCTCAAACATTCCTAAAATTTCTGCTTCGGAAGCGACCTTGATGGTTTGCCATTTAGCAAGGGTTTTTGCTGATAATATAGTACTAGGGTGATTAGGGCCCAAGCGCTCCTTTCTCAATTGAACACACTCGATTATGAGTTTCAAAGCAGCTTCTGATTTACCTAATGAATTCAACGTATAAGCAAGATTGCTCATACTGGTTAGAGTGTCAGGATGCTTAGAGCCCAGCACCTGCTTGCAGGTCTCTAGTACTTGCACTCCTAGCTCTTCTGCTTTCTGCCACTGGTCTTGCATCCAATAGGTGGATACCAGGAGGCTCATACTGGTTAGAGTATCAGGATGCTTTGGACCCAGCACCTGCTTGCGGGTCTCTAGTACTTGCAATCCCAGCTCTTCTGCTTTCTGCCACTGGTCTTGCATCCAATAGGTGGATGCCAGGTTGCTCATACTGGTAAGAGTATTAGGATGCTTTGGGCCCAGCACCTGCTTACAGGTCTCTAGTACTTGCAATCCCAGCTCTTCTGCTTTCTGCCACTGGCCTTGGCTCCGATAGGTGAATGCCAGGTTGCTCATACTGGCAAGAGCATTAGGATGCTTTGGACCCAGCACCTGCTTACAGGTCTCTAGTACTTGCAATCCCAGCTCTTCTGCTTTCTGCCACTGGCCTTGCCCCAGGTAGGTGGATGCCAGGTTGTTCATACTAGTTAGAATATCAGGATGCTTTGGATCCAGCACCTGCTTGCGAGTCTCTAGTACTTGCATGTCTAACTCTTCTGCTTTCTGCCACTGGCCTTGGCTCCGATAGGTGGATGCCAGGTTGCTCATACTGGTAAGAGCATTAGGATGCTTTGGACCCAGCACCTGCTTACAGGTCTCTAGTACTTGCATTTCTAGCTCTTCTGCTTTCTGCCACTGGCCTTGCCCCAGGTAGGTGGATGCCAGGTTTCCCATACTAATAAGAGCATTAGGATGCTTTGGACCCAGCACCTGCTTGCAGGTCTCTAGTGCTTGCACTCCCAGCTCTTCTGCTTTCTGCCACTGGCCTTGCTTTTGATAGGTGGATGCCAGGTTTCCCATACTAATAAGAGTATCAGGATGCTTTGGGCCCAGCACCTGCTTGCAGGTCTCTAGTACTTGCACTCCCAGCTCTTCTGCTTTCTGCCACTGGCCTTGCCCCTGATAGGTAAGTGCCAGGTTACCCATACTAGTAAGAGTATAAGGATGCTTTGGACCCAGCACCTGCTTGTGGGTTTCTAGTACTTGCACTCCCAGCTCTTCTGCTTTCTGCCACTGGCCTTGCCCCTGATAGGTAAGTGCCAGGTTATTCATACTGGTAAGAGTATCAGGATGCTTTGGATCCAGCACCTGCTTGCGAGTCTCTAGTACTTGCATGTCTAACTCTTCTGCTTTCTGCCACTGGCCTTGCTTTTGATAGGTGAGTGCCAGGTTATTCATGCTGGTAAGAGTATCAGGATGCTTTGGACCCAGCACCTGCTTGTGGGTTTCTAGTACTTGCACTCCCAGCTCTTCTGCTTTCTGCCACTGGCCTTGCTTTTGGTAGGTGAGTGCCAGGTTATTCATGCTGGTAAGAGTATCAGGATGCTTTGGACCCAGCACCTGCTTGTGGGCCTCTAGTACTTGTGTTCCCAGCTCTTCTGCTTTCTGCCACTGGCCTTGCCCCAGGTAGGTGGATGCCAGGTTGTTCATACTGGTAAGAGTACTAGAATGCTTTGGACCCAGCACCTGCTTGCGGGTCTCTAGCACTTGCACTTCCAGCTCTTCTGCTTTCTGCCATTGACCTTGGTCTCGATTTATACATGCTAGCGTACTTGCGCATCGTAGAGCATTGAGGCCCTCAAAGCTATTATTCTTTTGATGAATTTCCATCGCATAAGAAATCAATGTTTCTGATTCATTGTATCTGCCATCCCTGTACATACAATTTCCAACAGTCTCAAATAAGTCAAGATAATCTTCTTGTCTTACTTTAAATTCGGTCTCATTCATGAGAGAAAGGACATGAGGTAGATATTCTCGCCATAGACCTCGATTGGTATGGTCGTGATTTGGGAATGCTTCAGCAAACCGGTCTGCCGTGGTGGATATGAATTGGTTGAACCGATCAATTTTCCTCAGCCAGTTCCGGGCAGCGAGATGTACCAGCCGATGAAGACTGAAGAGACTACCACTAGCTTGCTCTGACAGGAATGAGTATGCTTTCAGGATTCCGATGGCATCAGTTCTTGCCCCCTTGGATATGAGCTGTGAATCAAACGACTTAGGAAGAAGAGACTTGGGGATGTCGCGTGGATTGATGCATGCCATGAATGAGAGATAGTGAATAGCTAATTTGTTTGAGCGTTCGATCTGTTGAAATGATATCCACCAAGTAGTCGCAACTGGGTTGTGAGCGGTGCTGTATCGCCCTTCGTCCTCAAATTCTTCGCTCAGAATTTTGATGGTTTCTTCCTCTTGTTCCTCTAAAAGATCTATGTAGGTAGGAATGTCAATCTGATTTTCGTTGATGTAAGCTGCGGCCTGGGCAATTGCTAGCGGGAGATATGACAGCTTCTCAAGCAGGTCAATAACCGTTTCGTTCTTGTCATTGAGCAAATATCTTTCGATCAACGAATTTCTAAGCATGTCAATACTTGTCAATTTGTCTGGTTCGGCGATGCTGATTACTTGAGGAGACGCCAGTCTGACAGCTAGCTTGTGATTACGCGTAGTGATGAGAATCCGGCCATTCTCGTTTTGTTGCGGTAGAAAGTCCTTGAGTGAAGGCAGGGCAGAGTTGTTGTTTGGCATCCACATGTCCCAGTCATCGGCATTGTCAAAAATAAGAAGCCATTTCCCTATACTATCTTCATTGAAGTACCTCTTGACGTTGGGTTTGACCTCCTTTGGGCTCGTGTCATTGATACCAACTCTCTTTGCAATACTCGTATAGGCTTGTTCAACACTCTCGTTGCTGGTGCATGGGATCCAGAAAATTGAGCACCTAGGATCCCTCTCGCGCATGCGGTAGGCGATTTCAAGAGCTATCTGGGTTTTCCCAATCCCTCCTAGTCCACGGATTGCAACTTTTGTAGGGGAGCCCTTTTTAGGTCGGGCGAAATAGCTTTCGACTTGGTTGATTTCATTTTGCCGGCCAACGAAACGATCGTTTCTCCCAAATGGAACCATCCAGTGACCCTTTGACCCTTTGTCTTTTTCTAAATTATCATTCGTATTATGCCTCTTGCCATGCACGGGGGCTTTTTGGAGAAGGGCTTTTGCATACGCAGCTGCGACAAGCGCTGCGTAGCCCTGCCACTGCTTATTCTTGTGGGAGTCACAATAGTCACAGATCCCTCGTATCACGAGGCATGGGAGCTGGTCCATCAATCCAGCTGCCTCCATTTCGAAGCACAGTATATCTGGGTGCTTTTTGGCCATATCATCTCGCGCTTTTGCGTCTTTCATCACCTGGTTTCCGGAAGCAATTAGGCCATAGTGGATGAAAGGCGCATCTGTTACTCGGAAGACACGGTGCACGACTTGCGTTTCGTCACACCCCGAGCAATCGGAATGACTGGCATCAGTGTTGTTGTTGTTGCTCTGATGATCATAGGTTGAGTTAAAGAGCCAATCGCTATCTGGTCGTTGGAATTGTCCTTTTAGTTTCGGGTATTTCTGAAATACGGCGGATATAATCTCTTCAATTGGCTGTGCGGTTTGAATTAAGTCATCACTGCGTAGTTGAGATATCACTGCCAATAACGACTGAGGAGGCTTATTCAGAGATCCAGTATGCTGAGAACGGCCACCATGAAGTGTTTTCCCATAATCATATTGTATGACCCCCCCAGATGTTGCAGTTGGCATGCTGACCACTACATCACCAAGACGAATATCGACTTGAGGTCGGGGCACACCACCTCCAATGCCCACCATCAGCCCATATTGAATGGAGTCGAATGTTGCCAGCATGTGGGCCAGCACTGTTGCAGCAGACGTTGTCCCATAGACCCCGGAAGGCAGACAAGCAACCACCACGTTATGATTTCCCAGTCGACCGAGTGTATAGGCGTTTGGATCACTTGGTGCCTGGGGGAAAGGAAGGGGGTCGTGGAATTCATCAAGCATAGCCTTCGCAGCAGCCATTTCTAATGGCAAGGCGCAAATCCATGCCACTCTGTAGTCACTATGTGTCAGGGGCATTTTGGCATGTTGTATATGAGGGATGATAATTAATATTGGGTCATGATTGGCGAGAGCTGGTGGCGTCTAATAAGAGAAAAGGCAGAGCATAATATGAATGAAGAGGAAGATGGAACTTCATGGGTATCTAATTTTTTTAACAACTAAGGCTGTGAAGAGGAGGGGTAAAAGGTAGTCGCGAGGCTGTAAATCGCATTGATCCAATCATTTTTCGGGAATAGATACCTGAGTATATGGGATGAAAATGGCCAACAACATTGTGACCCTAAATTTGGGAAAAAAGCGCCGTGTTCTTCATTATTTGGTGGTCTGTTATCATCTTAAGATAGGTAGAAGGTGCAAAGTAGATACCTGTCCTTCTATCTAGATTAATGTTTATAGACCTATACCATACAACCAATTTATCAACCCCGGTTAAGGGTCTCCACTTTAATTCCTCGATCTTGAGTTCCCCAACATTCTTTCCATCTCCGACTAAGCTCTACCATTCCACCATTCAAGCCATCAAACACAAAAATAGGACAAAGATATCATGGTCTAAATCTGAGGGCCTCATCATAATAATGAACCCCAAGTAATGATGCAATATTTACCCGCCCCCCCGAACATAAATCTAAGATGGCTACTCCAACCTCTCCACAACCCACAGACAACGAATATACGACCTCCCATGCACCCAAAGGCAAATTCCGTTTTAAATCCTCTTCCTCCACCAAATCAAAATCGCATATAAAATCTGATGATCACCACCACCCCTCCTCTTCCTCCTCTCATCGACACCGTCACCGGCACCATCGCCACAAAGACAGCCACAAACACAAACGCACTACTGAAGATGGACAACCGACCTCCCCTTCGACTGACGAACGGAAAAGACGAAAAACAACTAAATCAAACCTAGAGCCGGAAGACGGTCCACCCCCCCTCTCCCCGAACACTGCATTCCGAGAATCTCTCTTCGATGCGTTGGGCGACGACGAAGGCGCTGCATACTGGGAGTCCGTCTATGGGCAGCCGATCCACACATATGCTGTCCCTTCTGCACCGAGTGGACCGAGTGGGGAGCTCGAGGCCATGACGGAGGAGGAATACGCGGCGTATGTGCGATCGAAGATGTGGGAGCGAACGAGGGAGGGGATGATTGAGGAGCAGGAGCGGATTCGGGCGGAGAAGAACCGACGACAGCGGAATCGCGAGAGGGAGACAGAGGAGAGGATGCGATTTGAGCAGGCGATGGAAGAGAGTTTGGCAAGGGGGAGGGAACGTAAGAGGGGAAAGATGTGGAAGAAGGTTTGGGAGGAGTATTTGGGCTCTTGGGAAGAGGTGGATAGGGCTGTTTTGAATGCTACGATCCCAACCACCACCACTGCTACTGCTGATGCCGCTCCTGTTTCTTGTGGTGATAGTAATGATGGAAAGACCAAGGAGAAAACAAAGCTTCGCAATCTCCTCTTTTGGCCCGTGGAGTCCGGTAAGCGGAGGGATATCTCACGCGAGGCAGTGGAGGAATTCATGCGACGTGCGCCTTTACCTTCTTCTACTACTACTGCTACTACTACAGGCGGCGGAGAAGCCCAGGAGAAGGAGACCTCCAGTAAAGACGACCTTGACCCCCTTGTTGCGACTCTCAAGACGGAGCGAGTGAGATGGCATCCTGATAAGATCCAGCATCGATATGGAGTGTTGGGCATTGACGAACCCGTTATGCGCAGTGTGACGGAAGTATTTCAAATCATTGACGATTTATGGAATGAAGTGAAGAAGAAATAACCAGGCTGCAAATGAATCTGGATCATGAATTGATGATGAACCACAAACCTCCTATTATTGGTATGTACGTGTAAATAGCTATACCCCTTTGTTATTGGCGTTTGTATTACTCTTTGGATTGGAAGTTCAAACCATATATGCGGCTTTTTATGGATGGCGTTGGCGAATATAGAGTTGCCTAGATAGAGAAAATAGATCTCTTTATATGATTACACAATATCAATTGGAATGAAATATATTATAGGTATTCGTATTCGAGTATTTGGGATTTCATACGTGATCCCCCCTCCCCGATAAAAGGAAAGGAAGAGAAAGGAAGAGAGAGAGAGAATAAAAAAAAGAGAGAGAAAGAAAAAAGATCAGAGATCGGGAAGCTTTTCGCTCATTCATAAAATAACGAAGGGAAACCCTGGAAGATATACATGACACGGCTATGCTAGAGCGAGAAAATAAGATGAAGAGATTTTTTTTTTCTTTTTCTTTTTTTTTTTTTTATGTGGGCATGTGCTTTTCCTGTTTATTGTTGTTTCTTCTCTGGTTTGAGAAGCGTGGTCAAAAAAGAGATGAAAAGGTTGATGATGGAAAAAAGATTGAAAAGAGAAAAAACTCCTGCGTACAGTTCCCCCTGCCTCTCCAAGATCTAGATACTAGCGTCATACTTAAAACCTCGAGTATCGGTGTTTAGTTCGGTATGCGGTCCATCCAACGTAAGCAAGGGCGCAAGCAGCAAAGAATAGAACAATCTTGAATAGGAACCATCCCCAGCCTCCGGACGAGCTCCTCTTGCTAGGCTTGGAGCGGGGGCGATCGGACTTGACTTTACGGCCGGCGTTATCGGTGGAGCTGCTGCTGCTGCCAGCGCGGCTTCCAGCAATGTTGTAAAGGTTCTGAGATTTGACGGAAATGATGTCGTGGTTGTCGCTTAGCTCGCCGGTCTCAGCAGAGAAACCTAGATAAGCAACGGATGGGATAGCAATGTTGGTCTCCGGGGCGGTCAATGTGAAGCAGTTCGTCCATGTGCCTTCGGCCTTATAGTGGAGGTCCAGAGTCAAAGACTTATCCTGGAAGTAGGTCAAACGGGCCTTGGTGGGTACTGAGGTGCTTCGGAGGCCGCGTGCCTGGATATATTTCGATCAGGTTAGCTATTCCGGCTCCTTCGCATGAGCTTCTCGCTAAACATCTCTTTGTGGGACCATGCATAGGCATATCTGGAAGGAAACTTACGGAACATCCGGCCAATTCGTTTGCCTTTCCGTCATGCGCTTGGTCGTAGCTGGTTTGTCCATCACCCATCATAGCCATGACATAAGGGAACGATGTTCCGGGACGGTTGTTCTTGTATGTATCAAAGAAAATGCCCAGTCCCTCGAAGTTATCTGTCGATCCAAAGACGGGACCTTGTGTTGCGCGCTGTTTGGTAAGCCACATGGCGAAACCATCACCATGCAGGTTGCCTTCTCCATGTAGTTGGAACTCAACTTCGATCTAGAAAAGAACGATTCCCAAATCGTCAGCATTCCTTGGATACCAGGGTTGTTGCGTCTGAGAGAAAAGATCACTAACCTCCCAATTGGTTGCTGTGAGAGGAACGCGAGAAAAGATCCATCCCTGTTGAGACGGCCGGTCGGACGTAAGACGAATATATCTAAATAAACCTGTTTTAGTTCCCGTTCTTCACTTTGGCGCCTATATATAACAATAAGAAAGGGCGGACTAACTTGTCGGCACGAACTACTGTATCACCACCAAAATCGAACCAGCGGCTTTGGAAGTCCGAGTCCAAGTACGGCTATGACGATGACAACGTTAAAACCCTGAGTTGAACCATGTCGAACGGACAAATAGAGAGGGAGGGAGCGGTGATTCGTATGGTCTGGTGGGGAGAAGGGTAGGTAGGTAGGGGTATTTTAGAAACCAACCGAAGAGAGACTGTGGGTTCGAAGCTAGTGAGTTCGGGTCAGCAAGAAGCGCGCAACATTATCACAAGGTGGACCAATGCTATCTACTACATACTGGGATACTCTTAACATTCTCGTCACCATCATAGGCATTGACAGCCGCTGGCACTGTCGCCAGACCGGCTAGACCAAGTAACGTTGAAAACCGCGGAAGTATCATTATGTTCAAGCGATATCTAAAACGACCGTAGGAGGTTCAAGTGGGTAGGTAGGGATGAGAGGTAGTGGGCGAGCGTGAGAGTGGGATGTTGAAATGATAGACTATAGATCGCCGGACAGAATTGGGGAAAATAGGTAAAAGAAAAAAAAAAGGAATTGAATAAAATATGCTCAATGTAATGTCACCGGGACATGCACAGGAACCAACTGCGCCGGTTTGTTATATGTGTGATATAACCCTCAAGGGGACCTGGAGACAAGCGGAGAAGTATAAAAATCCAATCAAACAATGGGATCGGGGATGTTGTGTCAAGTAGGTGGAAGAGTATATTTATTTATTTGAATCAAGAGAGTGAGAGGAGCGTCGTAATTAAAGGGCGTCAAATAATAAAAAAAAAGAAAATTTCAAGAAGAAGAAAAAGAAGCAGCAAAAGTCCAAGTTCTGCGAGAGAAACGAACGAACGAACGAGAGAGAACTGGACAGATCAGTTTAAAGTTGATCTCCGACTTCTCCTCATCCCAACACCCTTAGGTGTCCACATCGCTGCCGTGGCGCAGCACCGGCCTTCTCCAAGAACTAGCGGCGGTGCACCAGCCACACCCCGGCATCATCGCATCTCGAAAAAAGATCCTGCAGTGACGAACTGCGGAACCTGATCGATCACGAGTTCACAACAGCTTGAATATCACCTTTATATCTCTCCCTCTCAATTGCACTCTCCATCTCTCTCCGTTTAAAAGAATCCGATAGAAAAATAAAATAAAATTATAACCTTAAACTACCTCAAAAATGGCTCTCTTCGGTTCCAGCTCCAGCTCCAACTCCGCTGCCTCCGGCACAACCCCCAGTCAGCAGGAAGTCAAGACCGCTATCATGAAGCAATTGCAACAAGAGGCTGCTATGGCCAATGCCCGGAACCTCATCAGTGTATGTTTTTATACCCTATTATCTATATTATATTATATATATCCAGCCTTCCTTCAATCATATCTCCCCCTTCCGCATCCCAAACCCCCCTTCTTTAAGATAATTGTATGTATTAACCCAAATAATAGAAAGTTAATGAGCACTGCTTCGATCACTGTATCCCCGCCCCCGGATCCACCATGACCTCCAAAGAAGAAACATGCCTTTCACACTGCATGGAGAAATATATCAACCTATGGAATGCCACCAGCAAAACCTATATCGCCCGTGTCTCGAGTGAGAGCAAGAAGCTTGGCGGTCAGGACACCATTGCCATGAACTCGTTGGCTACCGGAGGTAGTGCCGAGTCGAGTCTGTAACTTTAATAAATATCGAGGTGGTGCAAGGAATGGGCGGAGAGAGAAAATCCCTCTGTGCTGTGTACGATGATACATAAATGTACGACTATAGATCAAAAAAGAAGAGAGGGTGATTTTGTCTTTTTCTCTATTTTTATTTTTAATGTAGATTATCTTTCAGGTTATATTCGTTAGGAATATTGAGAGCAATGAAGTTCTAACCTGTCATTATTTTGTCCTCGAATAGGTAAGTAGTAGATATACCACTATGTAGTTTAGTTCCAAAGCCCTACTTTTTATTGCAATTAGAAAATTGGAAAGGAAAAAAGAAAAATGAGGTATGTACAATATACAAGTGCATCCCCTCCCCTCGAAAACCAACAAGAGAAAAGAGATGACAGAAAAATCCAAAATAGCTCACTAGTATTTGCAAAGATAGAGTGAGAAAGGGAAAATAAATCGTGAAACCTGAGATGCTACAACACATCGGAAGAGCTGGCAGAGAAGCATGAAAAGAGCCGCCGGGCCTTCCAAGGTAAACACCGCAACACACCAAACCCTCGCCCCGAGAGAGAAAAAAACAATAAACCAAAAAAAGAGGAAGATAGAGTGGAATAAAGGCAACAGAAATTTGAAACAGAGGTAGGTAAAGAAGATAAGGAGTTTGTGAAAGTCTCCATCGCCTGGATTTGTTGAAAGGAGGAAGCCGGATGAAAAAGAGAGCTGGTATGCAATTCAGACAAAAAACCTACCGAACGACCTAGACAGGCGAGTAAAGTAGGGGGCGCAAGGAGGTAGTATGCTCCATAACAAAACAAGTGAAATCGATTCGGCCAGCGATCATCAGGACAAGCTGACATAATAGGTCGACAACCCACGACTATATTGTGGAGGTAAACACAAGCCATTCGACGATGATCTCTCCACACTCACAATGTCATAGAGAGTCATGCTATATAGCTCAAGTCCCAATCGTGGAGGTTCGTTTCAATGGTGAAACTGTCATTCCATCATTACTCATCAAACGAACTAAAAATCGGGGAACAGGTGGCCATTTCTATTGTATTCAGTATTAGCGATCGCAAACATGAAACATCTTGAAAGCTTCACCCATAAGAGAGCGAAAGGGCACGTACGGATCCTCGCCATTGTCGCCATAGGCTTCTGTCTCTTCCGGGTAGCGGTCGTATTGGCTCGCATCCCCTTGTCCACCTCGGATTGGGGGTATGTAGGGTGCATCGATATCCTTTCTGGCTAACCGATCCCATGTGACCTCTGCAAACCAAGGGTGATTTTTCACATCTTCAGAGCCGCCGTGGAGGTTACCTAGTCGCTTGGTAAGGTCGGAAGTGATGAGTTGAGAAAGCAGGTCGACCGCAGCCGGGTTGAGATAAGGCGGATATTTGATCTTGCCCCGCAGAATATTCTCATAGATCTTGACTGGGGAGCCACTGTCCCAGAAGGGCGTAAAGCCGCATAGCATTTCAAAGATCAGAATACCGAGTGACCACCTTGGAATCTGTCAGCAAAGGCACTATGCCGTCCGGAGTATGTTATTCCATCTTACCAATCCACGGACTTATTATAACCCTTGTTGGAAACGACCTCTGGAGCAAGATAATCAGGAGTTCCACAAAGTGTCCATGTGATATCAGGCACCTCCTTTGCAAATCCAAAGTCTGTGATTTTGAGATGTCCATGGCGGTCAAGCAGTAGGTTTTCGGGCTTTAGATCTCGATAAATGATCTGCTGAGAATGGAGATATTCTAAGGCCAGTGTGACTTCTGCGGCATAGAATTTGGCAACAGGATTGGGAAATCGCTGCCTCTCGATATTAGCTTTTGCATCATTACCCCGCACCGGCAGCAGCAGCAGTAGCAGCAGCAGCATAATCGCCACAACGAAACAAGCAAAACCCAGTCACCCACTCACCTGTGACTTGCGTAATAAGCTGAACAGTTCTCCTCCTTCCACAAAATCCATCACCATATATAGGTTCTTTGAATCCTGCCAGGTACCCCACAGGGTGATCAAGAATGGGTTTCGGACACGATTTAACATGCGCCGCTCATCATTTGTGTGCTCAACTTGCTTCATCTTCACCACCTGCGCTTTCTTTAGTACTTTGATCGCATAGAACCGATGGTTGTGTTTCGACTGCACTAAATGGACTCGTCCGAAGCTTCCAGTGCCGAGGGTGCGTTGGATCGAGAAGTCATCCAGTGAATACTTCCCCTTGGTGCTACGATCAGCTCGGGTGTTGACTTGGGCATTGATATGACCTTCCTGTAGTATATGATTACCCGCACCGCCATGGTTGGAGGAGTGAATTATATTCTGTATGCTGGCTACATTGGGCAGGTGCGCGGCTCCCGAGCTGGGGTGGGTAGCTGGCGAGGCTTGCGTCGCGGGGGATTGCATGGAGGATGGTTGGGGCTCCGTGTTCGAAGATTGAGTGGAGAGATTGTTAGCCGAATTATGGGACTGTGCACTAGCAGTCGTTGAAAGTACAGTGTTGTGATCAGGTTCAGGAGGGTGATGGTGGTGGTGGTGGTTGTGGTGGTGCTGGTGTTGGTCTTCGGCGGAAGCGATTGGTGACGTCGGCGTCTGCGTCGTGGGGGAGGAGGAACCAGCTTGGAGCTCTTTGGAGAGGGTCTGCGAATCCTTTGTTCGCCTTTTCTTTAAGAGACCTCCTAAAGTAGGCATCGAGGCTTGGGGAGCTCTAACACGAGGTCAAGGGTACAAGCTGCTCACAGGCTGTGAGCATTAAAATGCTGTAGTAGAATAGTTATAGGAAAGCCCAACGCCTCGATCGAACCACCAAAAGAGAGAGGCAATAGCGAGAGCGCGGGCTTTTTTTTTTTTTTTGCTTTTCCTTTTTTCTTTTTTTCCGTTTTCCCTTTTGGCTTTCGTTTGGCTATTATTTTAATTTTTTATGGTTCCGGTGCGGATACAGCGGACGCCCCGTCGTGGTAGCCACCGAGGAAACAAACTAGACCCGAGACGGCGGTTTCAACACCGGAAGACTCAATTGGGGACAAAGAATGATTCCCCAAAGACAAAAGTTTAAGGATGAAGTGGAATGGGACAGGAAGTGCAAAGCAGACTATGGAGATTTTTTTCTTTTTTTTTTTTTTCTTTTGAAAATGTCTGGGTTTTTGTTGTTTTCTAGGGTAGGCAAAGCAGGGTGAAGCACGCTTCGAGAGGAGGAGGAGGAGTGAAATCAGCCTAAGGCAGAGTAGATCGGAGGGGAAGAAGAATTGAGGGCCACCAAGAGAGAAAGCGGGGTCAGTTAGTTTTTCTTTTGGAGGAGAAGGAGGGGAAAGAGGCGATTTGATTCAGATTAATGTCACTCAGTTAATCATACTCATAATCATATTAATGCCAGCATAGCAGTAGTCGTGAGAGACTCCAAGATGCTCTATATCGCTTGAATCCTTTATTACTATTATTATTGACATATTAATTCACTTTCAGCCTTGACTTTCATTATCTACTTCGATGTTATGTTATCGTTCAATGCTCTAAGCAAAGAGTACCTCAACAAGTAATTTCTTTGTCAACGGTCGGGGGACAGGGGGGCAGAGCAGATCAAGGTCAATGGTAGCTAATAATAAGAATAATAATACTAATCAGCCAAACACCTCTCTCTCTCTCTCTTTCTCTCTTTGTAAGCCTTTTTTTTTTTTTTTTTTTGTGTTTTTATACCTCTTGTTTTTTTCAATCATTTTACCCTCCCCCTTCTTCTCTTCGGCCTCATCTCTTATTCAAGAAGTCTACTACACTTAAGAGTATTACCCCACGAAAAGATGTAGGTTCTCAACGGGGTCATCGTCATTGTCGATCCATGGATGTGAAAAGGAAGCTAGACCCATCCAAAAGTTGATGGATGAGATCACCACCTGCCTACACTAAGGACTCTTAAAGCTTTTTTCGCCTTTGCCCCCCCTCTCTCCGCCCCCTCCTCGGACGGCTTAAACTTGTGGTACACTGTAAATCTATTTGACTCGTGTCTGACTTAGGTAGGTAAGGTAGGTCGCACGCGTATTCACGCCCTGTCTGTCATCATTACCGTCATGATGATCATCATCATCCTACTACGAGAGATCCCGCCCCCAAGCGAAACGGTTTTTTTTTTACCAAGAAAGTATCAGGAAAGTATCTCTGCAGAGTGACTTCATATCGACCAACAGCCTTCTGAGATCGGTTGGCACGCCCCTCCCCGCTTTCGATACTTATGCATCTAGCCTACAAAAACTAATACATCGTTATCTACCATAAGAATACGAATTTCAGTCCAGATAAACCAATCGAAAGATTGGTTCCCTACTGGGATGTCCAAGTTCGTTATCTAGATCGTGGCGGTAACAACAGGAAGGATCTTTAATGGTAGCAATTGAAGCCCCAGCAACGCCCAGCGCAGATTCCTCCTTTCATAACAACAGGTTGTAGTGTTTCCTTACAACCCTTAGAATGTAATGTTCCCATCAAATACAAAGAGATAATAATAGAAAGAAAAGAAAAAGAGAAAGAGATAGAGAGGAAGAGAAAGGGTGCCCAAATAACAATGAAAAAAGAAAAGGAAATAGGTAACAAGAAGAGACAATAAGGATAAACAAGTCCAAAAATAGAAAATAAACGCTTCAAGCCATTCATAACCGGTAATGGGCCATGTTTTTCTTTATCTCCTCGACAATCTCTTGCGCTTCATTACCGTTCCGTGCCTCAAAATCATACCGCTTCTGTTCTGTCGCGTCATTCCCTCGAAGCACCACAACTCGGAAATTCTTCGGGTGTCGTCGGCTGACCTTACATCCAACCACATCATTAAAGCTAATCGATCGTGTCTTGGTGTCGGATCCGGTTTTGCCTGTATCGCCGGGCATAATGTGCATGTAATCATTATCAAAGGTCAGGATTCGATGGTTCGATGTCGTGAAACCCATCGATTGCTTGCGAAGCACAAAGTAGCGCCGGTAATACCCTCCGATCAGATCTTGCTTCTGATTGAGGGGATGAAGCATGCGCTGCCCGTTTTTCTTCCCCTTCTTGCTGGGGACACTGCTATTCTCAACCATGAGCGGTGCATTTGGAGATGAACTCCCCGGTGAACCGGTCATTTGTGGTCCAAACCGTCGGCGTACAAGATCAAGTTCCGTGATATTGCCTAATGCTTCGACTGTGCGATCCAGTGGAGCAATCGTGTTGGAACCCATCACCTTTAGAAGATAGTTTCCCTTATCCAATCCCCATCGCTTGCAAACGGAGTCGAGGATCTCTGCAATATAGCTGTCAGTTGAAGTATTAAGGGTTGTAACCTGTGTGGAAGCCTCGAGATTGATAAATCGAATCTTCAGCGTCTTAGAGACGCCAAGACGAGGAGTAGCATGCGACGTAGGCACTGCAGGTCGATCCGCCGGCGTAAGTGTATTGTCGTTAAGTGCAGACGAGAAAGGTTGCCCCAAGATCGGGTTAGTGCGAGGGGCAGCTTTATTGTGGGAGGGCCCTGGTTGGCCTGCTGGGATATTGACTGCAGTTGGTGTATCGGCATTCTCTTCAGAGGATGGAGACAATGCAAAGTTTGGGTGTAGGCGTTCATTTTCCCCAAATTCTGAATCCGAGGCTTCGACGAGCGCAAACTCATCGTATTGCTTCCCTCTGGATCGTCCACGCGCACCGGCTGCCCGATTGTTATTGGAAGTGAAATCTGTGATGGGGGATGTTCGAGCTAGTGCAGGAAAGTCGTACTCAACCTCCCCATCTTCCATCATTCGGAGGGTCCACCTGTTCACTGTGAGTTTATCACGGTCTATCGATGGCTCGCGACGCTCTTCAGAATATCTCCAGAGGGCCAATCCAATAGCCTCGGCCACGGTCACTGGTGCGGGCTGCTCAGATAGCTTCGACTCCCGGGCTAAAGGCATGTCAAGCGGCTCCTCAGGATCCGTGGAGAATGGTACGTATAATTTGATATTCAGTGAGTCATTCAATCCCTTTCCAGACAGCACGGCAAATTTCTCAACTGGGTTCGTTGGTGCTCTCTTGCGGGCATTGAGCGCCTTAGAGAGTAGACTAACTGGTTGGATTGTACTAATCGGTCGAGGGGGTGGTAAGTCCTCGAACTCAGGTGCCAGCGCCTTTGGCTTTCTGGGTGATGCACTTTGAGAACTCGTTCCGTTTTGCAGTTTCTGCATCAAAGCAATTGGCGACGAGGAGTTAAGGCTTCCAGTAATACCAACGCCCTCAAGAAGTGACGCAGAACCAGCTGTCGCATCAAATTCGGAAGAGAGTGCTGAACCCACTGAACCAGCTCCAGAATCTTCGGCCTGCTCATCCAAGTCTGTTAGGCCTCTTTTCTGACGTTCAGGTTCGATCACCTGGTCGTGGCCCGAAAACTGAATCTGTCGCCTTTTCAGGGCAGATGAGTCCACCTCGTTATCGGAAGACATATCACTGCTGGTTGTAGTTGTAGTGTCTCGTCGTGGGCGTTCCTTTATAGCAGGGACGGTTCCTAACGACCCGGTCCGGTAATGTGTACCCATCGTAGGATGTGAAGGGGAGGTGACCATAACCTGTGGTCTATCCTGACGGTCTGTTGCTCGAATGGGGGACGAATCAGCTCTGATCCGGACAGGCATCTTTGTGAATTTAATCTGTTGGCTTGGCCTGCAATATGTTAGCACAGGCGCCACTCTTCGGTCTTACGCTGTCCGAGTTCATAAACTGCTGACCTTTGTGAGCTATCCCCATCGTCATCGCTCTCATCACTCAAGTCACTACTATCATCATCCTCAACATCTCTCGGTTTCTGGTGATGTTCTCGCTGCTGGCGGTCCCTGCGATGGGCCCGTTTATCAGCTCGTGCTTGATTCCGGCGCCCAATAACATCCGCCATTGTTTTCCCTGTCACCATGCCCCCTTCTTCATCTTCACCCTCGTCCCCAAACCCAAACTTTTGGGAATCATTCCCCTCTCTTCCACCTAGTTGATAATATTCAGATGGAACGGTGGTCGTCGTAGGGATTGGGGGGGAATAGGTTCGTTTCAAAGTAGCCCCAAATTGTGAGTTAGGATTTGCAGAAGCGGAGAGCCAGCCAGCCGCGCGAAATCCGGGAGCGTTGAGGACGGAGTGATTCACGTTAATAAGCCGGTCGCCTATTCCATCCTTGATCGTAGAAAGATAAGCCGTACGCAGCTGCCATATGGTAAAGCTAGATTCGAGTATTTAGTCTCTGATCCCTCGGGGAAAAGGTGTAGTATTTGCTAGACATACTCTTCATTATGAAGCAGAGACATTTTCCATTCGTTGAAGAGGCGAAGGGTGGACGAAATATGAGCAACTAGTCGCGATTCAGGGTAGACACAGGATGTACGTAGTAGAGATACAGTAAAATAGCGGACTACTGCGTTCGAGTTGGCATTGCTGGTGATGCGGCAGTGAACGGGCGATGCGCTGGGTTCGGCGAATGACGAGTTCAAGCAGGACCAGCCTGACGAGAAGGACAGGAGAAAGAAATGAGTGAAAGGAAACAAGATATTTTGATACAGGCGCTGTCCCAGAGAGTCGAGGCAAGATCACCAAACGTGTTTCTACGAGGGGCAAAGAGGAGAGGTGTGGCGAGTCTCTCCTTGCAACTCTCGTCTTATGGCCGCAGATCAGCCAAGACCCCCCCAAAAGCGCGTCCCACCGATCTAGATTTAAATGCAACCAACCCGATCGGCTACGTTAGAAAACCACTGAGCTTGCAGATCTGGTTTACCAAGCTAGGGGGAGAAACATTCCTAGATTCCCTCAAGAGATAACTATCCCGAAATAGTTCGTAAGGAAAATCATATATTAAGCCGGGTTAGATCACACAACACCATAACTATACATACAACGAATTACCCCGCTTAACCCAATAGAATCATGATCCCCAAGTAATGGAAAACTAATAGCTGGTAACTAAGGCAACGTTCCAATCAGTCCTCTAGCGAGCCTTCGCTTTCGGTTTCCTCCCTTTAGCTTTCTTCGCTTTAGGTTCGTCTTCGTCGTCAATAAAGTCATCCTCCGCTGCTTTCTTCTTCGACTTGGCCTTCCCCTTGCTTGCCCCGCCCTTTTGCGCCGCAGACTTCTTGGGAGCTCGGATATACTTATCCTTTTTCAGGTCAATCTCGTCGTCCTCTTCTTCCTTGGATTCGTCCGCAAGTACTTCCTCGTCATCTGACTCATCAATGGCGTCTTCAAGATCTGGTTTCTCTTTCGGTACTTTCTTTGGAGCGAGAACATTGCTGGCCTTCATATAGGGTAGAGGATGCGATCGTTGGTTGTAAAGTCGTGTAAATGTGGCTTTGGTTTGCGTCTCGAGTTTGACTTTGGATTCATCCATCGGACCAAGACCAAGCTCGACCAGAGCATCCCAGTCTTCCCGAGTGAGGAAATAGCTATCCATGAAGTCGATAACCTCATCAACGCTCTCCTTGCCTTCGTCCATTAAACGACGGACTAGCTTGTCCCAGAGAAGGGGAATGTATTCCTGTCGAACTTCGTTGCGGTCTCCTGAAGCACGAAGGCGCATATGACCTTGAATTTCTTTAAGGTAGCGCCAAAGTTTCCCTGCGGGCCATATGTTAGTAGAGGGCGCCACAAATAATTAATAAAACGCTTCCTACCTTGTTTACTATTCTGCCCAAGCCAACTAGTAAATGCGGGACGTTCCATCATATTACCATACATGAAACTAGCCGGTCGGACGAAACTGAAAATGGCATGGGTTGGCATGAGACTCCACTGTTGTTGTGTTCCATGAATCATGCGGTCTACGAGATCGCCATCACTAATACTGGAAGCTGCATTATCTGCGAGTTCAAGTAGCTTCAGCTTCTGCTCCCTGCCTTGGAAGTTGTTGGCTCGAGTCGGTCTGGTTCTGAGGTAGTTCTCCTGGAGCATTAGATAACTGAATTCGTGGTCATTAAAATAAAGTTCAGTCTTTTCGTTCAGTGTTGTTTTAGAACTCGGTGAAAACATTTGGGCGTTTAGAATTTTGCCAACAATATCCCAAGGCTTTAGAATGATATGCTTCTCCCAGGCCTTCGACATCTCTTTCCCTGATTCAAAATCTAGGTTGTTCTGATCTAATTTGACCGTGGATAGCATGTTAATCACCTGTCGAATATCGGCATTAGTACCTTCAATGAGACTATCCAAGACTTGGGGAGGGATCTTCAGTCCTTCCCGGAAGCAGATAGTCGATAGCCTAGCTCTCATCTGCTCCGATGTTGGACGCCTGAATGGGAGCTCATATGTAACATGATCGAACGGCTTCATTTTTGGCAGTCGTCGCTCATTGCAGATGAGAATGAGCGGAATTTGGGTCTTTTTCGCAATAGATGCTAGTGCGCCAACACCACCACGGTCACCAGCTGACATTCCATCCACTTCGTCCATAATCAATACCAAGTTCTTCTTTTCACTCTCCACCTGCTTGTTGGCAGCAGAAAAGTATCCTTGAAGAGATGTTGTATCCAAGACACCAAGAAGACCATTCTCCACAAGCTTCTTACTCCTTGTATCACTAGCGTTTGTTTCAACAGTATCATACCCTTCAAGCTTGGCAACAAGATGGGCTGCTGTCGTCTTACCGATGCCTGGGGGCCCATGGATCATGACGGAGCGGTAGGTTCCTGAGCCATCCTTGCCCGGTCTCGAAAAGCCTGCTCTGGCATTCTTCCGCCAGTCTCGGAGCCAATTTTGAAGCTTTTCAACTGCGCCTTTATTGCCACATATCATATTTAGCGACGTTGGTGCATATTTTGTAGTCCAAAGGCGATCTTCGACCTTGGTAGACTGTGATGAAGGAGCTGATATCGCCTTGCGTTTTTCTTCTTTCTCAATCTCAGCTGCCATTTCTCGAATCTTTTGTTCATCCGCCTTTTTCTTCGCCTCATGCTTTTCCGCTGCTTTTCCATCCCCACCATTGGCAGGGAGCCGGCGGATAAGCTCGAACAGGCCTTCTTCATTTATTGTCTTCAGGTTATGTTTTTTAATTGTTTCAAGCTTCTTTGGCCCCGCGTCGCCCCCAAGCACCACATAACTTGTCTTAGAGCTAGGGGCAGTGGTAACTTTTCCCCCATATTTTTTGACCAAATTCTGGCCTTCATCGCGGCCCAACGAGTCAAGAACACCTGTGAAAACGAAGGAGAGACCGGCAAGGCAATTTTCTTCTCCCACGGGCAGTTCGGCACTTCCACTCGCCGGAGCTTGGGATCGCATAGCCTGGGCAGCATAATTGAACTTGGTTTTCGGGGGCGGGGTCGGAGGTCTAACAGTAGGGATGCTATCGAAAATATCTTGAATTTCTTTATTTTCAGGTCGGTCATTCTTCACAGGAGATGTTCTTGCTTTCTTAGGTTTTGTCTGAGCGGCAGTCTTCTTAGGTGTGCTTATCAAACCGTCATCTTCATCCTTGTCAAGGGCCTCAGACTTTCGTTTCCGCTGTTTCTGGGGGCTTGCCGATTTTGTCGCCGCAGTCGACCGTCGGGGAAGGTCTTGCATAACCACATCATCATCTGAATCGGACAAGGCCGAACGCTTTTTGCGTCCTGGTTTACCGGAAGCTGCACCAGCGGGTTTTACCGCGAGTTCGAAGTCGTCATCGCTTCCGTCGGGTTCATCCTCCATGTAGTCATCGTCCCCTTTGCCTGGCTTCCCGTACTCAGTCGCAAAAATATCGTCATTCCCCAGCTTTTCGTCATCCAAAACAGCAACAGTGGCTTTCGTGCTCCGGCGAGACTCTCGCTTCGGTAACTCGGTGGATTTCTTTACGTCTACAGACTGCTCGGCTTTCGGACGAGACGTGCTTGCGGGAGCTGGTTGTGGTTCTTTGGCGGCCGTTTCACTAGAATCTTTGGCAGGTCTTCCTTTCTTTTTACTAGAAGCAAAATAATCTGACGTCGTCGTTGGCACGCCCTGTGATTCCTCAGGTTTGCTTCAATCCAAAGGTTAGTCAAAATTTAACCAACTAACACTATGGAAAACGCACGTTTTGCTTGGAGGTTTGACTTTTTGTGGGGTAGGAGCCTTAGTTACTTCAACATCTTCATCTTCGCTGTCATCGACGACTTTCCTAGTCCCTGTGTATCTGGTTAGCTTACTATACCATAAAAATAGTTAGGTGGTCAGTCGCACGTTTCTTTCTAGCGGGAGCCTGATCATGTAGTAATAATAAGTCAGTAGATATTTCCCCAGATGAACCAGACCAATGCGACAGCAATCGGCTGTGGAGTGTATATTCAGGGCTCAAAAAATTTTGCGTACCTCTTTTTTCGCGGGCGCTTTTGCAGGGGATGAGCCGGTGCCTTGACTCGGCTTACCACCAAAGAAGCTCCTAATATCAGCTGGCATGGTGTACTATATCCACAAAAGCATTGCCACAATGACAAGTCCCCCTAGCAAGCAATTAGACAGGAGATTAGCGTCGGATTGAGCCCTTAAAGCACTTCGGTGATGGGCAGAGTTGACACGCCCCAGCCAGGCAACACGACGCGCCTGCCTAAAGCTCCTGTTAAAGACGCGGTTTAATTGGCTTATATAATCAGAACTTATGGTGGCACGTGCACAAGCACTCTCTTCCTGTTTGGGAAACGCGGATCGGAGCTGCAGATACGCCGATTATCCAAGAAGTCTTCCAACACCATTCCTCAACGACTCGAAGAGGTGTTGGCTGCGATCAATGATAGTATCAAGGACAATGGGGCCACAGTTCAGGGTTCTCGCGCGGCCGCAACTGGCTTGCGGCCAACCATCATGTATGGATTCCATGTCTCTGGAGATGAACAAGAAAAGTTTTTTTTTTTTTTTCTCCTGTTGACTCTGGACTGATGCCCATGGCAACAATGCAGGTTTACGAACAGTTTTCCCTCTCTTTTCGTTATCACGATGCTTCTCGACAACCTCACCGGCCCTCGACTGGTTGACACCGAAGTTTATGGAAAAATCGAAATCCCCAAAGGGTCGCCCGCACGTCGCAACTGGCGGTTCATCTCGGGGAACGACAGTGGTTTGGGGTGATTATGGACTCCGGATGAAGGATCATGATCGCCGACTACCGGCTTCGTCGCTTAAGATCGCAGAAGAAACCATCAAGAGACGGCTAAGGGGCATGAACTACACATTATACAAGCGCGTGAGTGCCAACATTGGTGTCTACACCAAGGGTAATGAGCAGCGTATGGGTAAGGGTAAGGGAAAGTTCGACTACTGGACCGCGAGGGTTCCAGTCAGTAGGATTGTCTTTGAGCTCAAGGGAGATTTGCACGAGAAGATTGCCCGGGAAGCCTTCCGTCTGGCAGGCCACAAATTGCCCGGTAGGTTTTACATTAAAAAGATACAGCTCACTGCGGGTAAAAACTAATCATTTAATTTTTAATATAGGCCTTTGGGAATTTGTGAAGAAGGGCGATCCACCTATTGTCGGCTTGACAAAGCTGGGTAATGGTGTGACTTTGGAGAGTCTGAAACGAGCGCGAAGAAACCCTCCTCTAGGTACAGACAATTTGGAATCCCCCCCGACCTCCACCACATCATCTTCCAGCCCATCTGCCTCGCAATAAAATCAAAATGCGTGCGCTGCGTTTGTTCATATTCACTATTTTTACCTCTACTTGCTTCCTCTGGCCCTAGGCTCCGACGCCGGAACCTGGTCCATAGCCTTGTTGTCTCCTTATCTTTTCCGCATCTTTTTGGGTTTGGGACTTCGGATATTATGTATATTACCATTAGCTTCAGGTTCTCCTTATTTCTCTCACTTTCCCTTTCCTAGCTGCCCATGTGTCGATATGTGATTAAAGAAGGTTTCATAGATGAAGGGATTATTCACCGAATCCATATCTGCAAAACCCGAGATACCCGTAGTAGACTCTCCAAGTTCAAGCTTTTTTGCCCAGGCAGCTTCCTCGGCCTCAGCGCTTTGGGCTTTGTCGTCAGGCTGCGGTTCAGTTCTCATCTCGCTAATTGTATGGGGGAGGTTACCTAGGTAGAGGGGGATATCAGTGTCAGTGGTACTCAGCTCAGTCACCATTGGCGGGGCGAGAGAAACGGAGAAGAGAGAAGAAAGAAAAGAAGAAGAAAAAAAAGAAAAGAAAAGCACCCCTCCTTACACTCCCCTTTAGACAGGTAAGGTATTCTTGAGTCTACTGCAGTCAAAGACATACCACCCAATTGTCCAGTTTGTTTCGGTGGCGTCTCAGTAAAGAGCCGGATAGACTCATACCTAAATACCCAATGTCAATTGGTTTCTATTCTCTCAACAAGGATTTTCATTCATGCAAAGAGAGGGTGTAACTGTACGGTGTATTTTCGCCACCGGGCTCAATATCCAGGAGCTGCTTCGAGTCGGTCATTTCGTGGTAGTAGGTGGGTAGTAGTAGTAGTACTCGGAATATGGGCCCGCAATCTGCACGTTCTTGAGAAAAGTGTTTATTGTACCCAGGTAATGAATTGTTCACTAAATTTACGGACGAGGATGGTTTCTTGCAATAGAGTGAAGTAGTACTTGATTTTAGATATTGTCGGTATGGAATTAACGGAGCGGTTTCTTTTATCTAGTTCCACTAAAAGTTAATGACGTAGTCTGGCGATACTATACCTAATCACCCTCCACTTAGTCTGGAGATATGTTTTCCCTTTGCCATATATTCAGTTTATTAAATTGATAGGATACCTACTGGTGATATTGTAGATGTACGGGTTGTGTCAATTTTTTTATTTTACTTGACTTCGATCAATACAATGGTATGCCAAAAGTTCCAGCTTTAGGTTCAATTCAGTATCTCCCAGTATCCCCAGCCGATACTTCGCACCACTTCGTAGAGTAGGCTAGCTAACACAAGCTCTCGGGATTAGGCGCTCCCATCAAAGGTTAAGAGGTTATCCAAGTCCTCACTCGCGGTTTCTATCCATCCAGCAGCTTCTGCCCCTCCGCCTGTAAAGAACTGTGCTGCTGTGAGATCCCCCTTCAGGATCCAGGATAGCCATTTAACAGCTGCTACTCCAAATGCTCCTCCATCCTTCTGGCTATATGTGCCGAGATGGCCAACAGGGTAATTTCCTACCCACTTAGGTACGCCAGTGAGGGCTTCATAATCTCTCATACCCTAAAGATCACAAGATGTCAGAACTAGATCTCCTCTCTCTTCTTCCTCCCCGCCTCCTTTAAAAAAAGGTAAAAAAAAAAAATAGAAGGGCCGTGCAGAACTTACGTTAGGATAAGCGATATCGTCCTCTCCACCCAAGAAGTAAAACACCGGTTTATGAACCTCTTGGATAGAAGTGGCCGGCTCCCAGGGAATCAAGCCAGGGAAGAACGGTTCCTCTTCAAAGAAGCCCGAATTAAAGATTCCCAGGAAGCTGACTCGATCATCATCACGCATTTGGTAGGCTTCCAAGCCACCGCAGCTCTGACCCGCCACGGCTATCTTGCTCGAGTCCACGGTCTTGTACTTCCCTGGTCTTCCTGCGTTTCGCATGACCCAGTCCACTGCATCTCTCATCATCTCGGGCTTTGTCGTCCCGCTACCGTCTATTGGACCAGATGCCAACACCGTGAACCCGTACGATGCAATGTTGGTTAGAAGGTTCACAAACAGAGTTCCGTTATTGTCACAAGCACCATTACCCCAAATGAGGACTGGGAGGGCCTCGTTTGCTGGCGGGGCATCGGGCATGTAAACCGTGTGTTTGGTAAGGGAGGCCTCTTCGAACCATGACTGCAAAGACGGGGTGTCTATGTTAGTCTTTGAATTACTATAAATTGGGGAATGGCGAAAAGCAACATAATCATTTATTACTCACAGCAGGATAGGGGCCACTGCCGGGCCCATCTCCGATTGTGGATGGTCGGTTCCCCATTATGATGATAGATATAAACTATGTTCGAAATCACTTTTCTAGCTAATTGTCTTTATAATTTCAGGGTTCGTTATCAAATACCCAACTCGTCAGAACTGATAGTTACGCCCCTTTTATATCCAACTCCATGACCGATTCCCAAGGACAAGTAATCTCCATAATATAATCATCTTGTGGAGAATCGCTGCATGAAACGCTTAGTATATCGGTATAAGGGTGGTAGTGGCATCTCGCTTCATCTTGCAAATCCCGAATTCGGTAGTTTTCTTTTCCTATTTTCCTTTTTTAGTCTTAAGAGCGTGGGGTAGGGTATTATAAAACTTGACGAATTTCAATGCAATAACAAATGTGGGCTTGTCCCTCGGTCATCCGAGATGCCCAACTAAGTGTACATCTGCGTCTAGATGGCTCGGTAATTTGGATGGGACTTCGGCAAATATTGTAATGACTTCCCCCGTAATTCTGGGCATCAACCCTGAAACTAGTTATGCCGTATTCATATATAAAGGAACCCCGCCGCCAAGTTCTGCACCCTAAGGGGTTAAAATTAAATAAGTCAGGAATTAGTGATGCCCCGCTCTTCCTTGTTTTTTCTGGGGTAAGTCTTTATATCAACAGTACTAGGCTTCTTTCGGCCTTATTCTTAACCAAAGAAACCAGTCCAATCAAGCAGAGTAGTCTTGATATGGAAGATATTGTATTAATTCCAGTTAGATACTACTATGGGAGCAGATAAACCACAGAACTCTAGACGGCAAATCTAATATGGAAAATATGAAGAGCCATCTTGAAATACACTGGAGAGCAAGCTCTAGCTTATCTTATCTGATCAAGAGCCTGGTTTGGTGGTCTGTGCAGTACCTGTAATTTAACACATCATAATTTCAGGCCGACCTGACATTCCAGCATCAAAATCTCATCACCAACTCTCTTTTTACTTCCCCATCGACGATTCAACGCCCTCACTCATCTCCTACACGAATTCTATAGGGAATAAAAAGATGGCTCTCGTCTCCTATTCCGACTCAGAAGCTTCAGACTCAGAAATCGAGTCCACGAAAATAAATCCTCCAGCGCCCGCCGCCACCTCGACATCCAAGACACCTGCAACCGCAAACTTCCAAGTTGATCGAAGCAACCCACGCAAAATTCGTGTTACCCTCCCAGACCTCAAGCCTGAGAACCCAGAAAGTGAAGATGGCCCCGCCCGGAAGAAACCTAGAATAGGAGGTGGTGGAGGAGGAGCGTTTGCCGGGTTTAATTCGTTCCTGCCTGCGCCGAAGAGAAATAACACCGCCGCTCCGACAGGGACCGGGACGGAGAAGAAAGCACCCGCGCGGAAAGTGTTCAGTTTGAAGACAGGCGCTGCACCGGGCTTTGATCGTGAGGCAGATGCGGAAATGCGCAGGGATCAATCCTTTGCTGCTTTGTCTTCTGGTGCTAATAATGAATCGGGTCACGATGATGAGTTTATCCCCAAGGCGGGCAGTTTACGCGGGGAGGATGGTGAAGATACAGAATCAAAAACCAATTCGGCGGGTCTGAGTGAGATGAAGCCGCCAGAGGAGGTTAAATTGAAGGGTAATCCGATGATGTTTAAACCTCTTTCGGTGGGAAGAACGCAACCGAAGAAAAGGAAGGTCGTTTCGAATGTCGCATCTACAACCACCACGAAACCAACATCAACTTCAACACCTACTGCACTGGAAGATGGAAAGGCCGGGGGAGGACTAGGAGCGCCAAATTCAACCCCTCAATCCACAACGCCCGCTGCACCACCTCTAGCTCCTAAACCAAAAGTTAGCCTATTCTCTTTATCAGCAGGTGATTCGGCCGCAGATGCCGCTTCAGCTCAAGCCTCAACTACCTATGAACCATTGGTATATACCTCTACCGACTCCGCGCCATCAACCGGACCACAACCGGACCCGGAGACCACCCCTGCACCCCCAACAGCAACAGCAAACTACTCAGCAAACACCCTGGATAATATCGCCAATGACCTCAACCTCTCCCGCTCACAACGACGCCAGCTCTTCGGTCGAAATGCTGATGCATCCACTTCCCGCATCTTGCATTTTGATACAGATCGCGAATACGCTGCAAATCAGGAGTTACTACATCAAACCGATCTCGCCGCTGCCCAGCACAACCCCGTTCGGGCAATCGCTCCTGGAAAGCATACATTGCAACAACTGGTCAATTCGGCGCAGTCCCAACGGGAGGCCTTGGAAGAGAGTTTTGCATCAGGGAAACGAAACAAAAAGGAGGCTGGAGCGAAGTATGGGTGGTAGTGTGGTTTTCCTTTTTTTTTTTATAATTTTAACTTTATTTATCTGTTTTGAGATACCAATTATTGCATATACAATATATATAATAAAAGCTTTAAAAAAATATGGAGTAGACCATCTAATAATTAAACTATTTTTATCAATACAACTTCACAAATTCCATTGCATGCGTATGTTTACTTGAAAAGAAGAAAATAGAAAATGACTTTTCTATATATTTCTATAGTTAGATAGTGTCTCATGGAGAGAAAAAAGAGAAGAAAAGAAAAGAAAAATAGATACATTTGAACAATACAATAGAAACAAAAACGCTTTTATATACCCAACAACGCCGTGTATGCATGTAAAAAGTATTTAAGAAGATACATCAACCACCTCTGCAAACCATTGTTTCAACGCGGTAGCCAAAACAGCGGGCAATTCCCGGACATCTCGCACGACCAAGTAATAAGGGAATGGGAATCCCTCCAAATATCTCTTCATCTTCAGCTTCATTTCACCAGTGCCACTTTCCATGTCGGGCTCGAAAGTCGCCTGACTGAGGTCTAGAATGGAGCTACCCTTCACCGCATCTACGATGATGAAGACAATCATAATGCGTTCCTCCTGGGCCTGACGAACAAGGCGTCTAATTGTCTCGTGGTCCTCGCAGATACCGTCGGAGATAATCAGCTCCAATTGCCAGAGATCGGCACCTCCGCCGCCAGGGGATTGCTTCCAGCGGGCTTCTCGGAACAGAGCGATGGAGTCCGCGATGAGCTTCCGTACGTTAGTTCCTGTCTGCTGGTAACTGAAATGCTGGAAGACTTGGATGCCAGCTTCAGAGGAGAATGGTTTGCCGAATTCGTGGGCAACTCTGACGTGGTCCTCGTTGCCGAAACCGAGGACACACAGATCTCCTGCTTCTAGCATGCTGAGACTCTTGGCGACGAGGGCGAGTGTTTCGAATGCGAGTTGCCCACTACCGCTCTCGAGCATGGACTTACTGTCGTCCACCGCGAGCATGATTTGGTAGTTGCGCTTAGAGGGGATCGAGCGTCTCATCCAGATCTTGTCGCGCTTGTATTGGGATGCGATGTATGGGATGATACGCTTGATGTTCAGCCGTTTTCCAGTGCGGAAATCTCCTCGGAGCTTAGTTGCGAGGGTCGGGGCAAGGATGAGACGTAGCTGTTCAGTCAGGGATAGAGAGAGATCGTTAGTGGAGGACTCGTAGGTTGACCAGAGGCGCTGAGCTTCGTCTCTCGGGGTAAGCGGGGGGAGGGACGACGAGAGGTGAATGGCTGCCAGATGTGCATCAACTTGGTCTAGTTCTTCATCTTCTGCCTTCTGACCGGCGGTTTCAGCAGAATGCTCCTGTTTGTGAGAGTTTCCAGGAATGAATGCACCCGCGGTGTCTCCTTCGGTGGAGGGGCGTTCCTGATCTAGTTGCATTTGATCCTCAAGGTTGTTCTCTGGGAGGTCCTGAGGTTCATCAGAAGCATCAGGTAGCATTTCTTGGTCACCGGGTTTGATATCTGACTCAACTCCCTTGTTCTGGTCAAGAGCCTGGGCTTGTTCTTCACTGGCCTGTCCAAGTGCTTGGGTGTCAGCGACGTCGTCCTGGTCAGCCAGATGTTCGAAATCGGCATCTCCCATCTCTGTATCTTGTGGGAGGGGCTGTTCTGCTTCACCATCATCCTGTTGGGAGGCATTCTGGATTTCCTTTTGCCTGCGGTGCCACTGCTCGAGAATGTCTCCTAATTTCTTGAATGCCTGAAGTTGGGGATCCTCGGGATTGACATCGTCCGCGCCACCTGTGTCTCTATGTCTCTGGTTTTCTTCTCCTTCCTTGGCTGCACCAGTTTGCTGATTTGGATCTGTAGACGGGTCTGTTGAGCCATCTTCCTGTTGTGCGTTACCAGATGCGCCCTTCTCTTGATTGTGGTCTTGTTCAGCCCCGAGTCCTCCGTTCACAGCTTCGCTAGGGGCAACCTCTTCTCCAGCCGCTTCATTTTCATCTCTCTGAAGTAAGAAATCATCTGGCTGTGCTTCTTCCGGCTCTTCTCCAGGCTCTTTACCATCCTCATCTCCTGCTGCTTCATTTGTCTCCTCTTCATCGCCAACAGCCTCTTCTTCTTGGTCTATTTCCTGCTCCTCCAAAGGTAGCTCATTATCACCCTCTTCACGTGTCTCTTCTTGGTTCTCGGCTGGCTGATCATCCACAGGGTCAGCTCCATTATCTGAGAGATCGTCGAAGCCATCATCATTATCTGAGCCTTCTTCGTCCATTTCCTTCTCATCACCATCCAGTTGCATCTCTTCCGGAAGGTCGAGGGCATCTTGCTCCTGGGCATGGGGGTCTGTGACATCCATATCCTCGCGTCCTATAGCTTCACCCTCTTCATCAGGAGCCTCCTCATTATCATCTTCCTCCTCCTCTTCTTCTTCATCATTTTTTTCTCCATCCTCACCCTTTTTCTTCTCTTTTTCCTGAGCTGCCGTTTGCTGGTCAGATTCCATTTCTCCTTTGCCTTCTTCATTTTCGGTTTCCTTCTGGTTTTCGTCATGTGTTCCATCCCACATCTTTTCATCAACTGCCGAAGTATCAAGGTCATTGACGCTTCCTACTTCCTCATCTAGGTCACCCTCCTCTTCCTCGCCACTTTGATCTTCTTCTTCCTCTTCTCCTTCCTTGCGGTCACCACTCTCTCCTTGCATTTCTTCCTGGTCCATGTTAACCGCATCCTCGGCAGTGTCCATGTCATCTGCAGCGTCCTCTTTCTGCTCTTGTTGAGCCAGTTCTGATAGATCTTCATCATCTCCAACATCCTTGCTAATATCTTCAGCGCCCTCTCCATCGCCAAGGCCGGTACCACTTTCAAGTTTTCCAGACTTGCTCTCGTCAGTAGATTCTTCGGGTGGGCTACAGAAGCCTTCAGACGCAATCTGGATAAAAGATTTTGAGAGAATATATGACATTTTGCAGGTTTCTCGGTGTACCGTAAGGAATCGGCTGACAAGGTCTTCACAAATATTGTAATATTTGTTCATGATAGGCAACAAACTAGCCATTAATGCAATGGCAAGTTGAATCCCGGGATTGGACTTGCTTTGGATACTTCGCATCTTTCCTAAAACGGTACTCAGAGATTCTATGATGTCAGGTAAATGTAGAGACTTGAGCGCCTTTGTGAAGAACTCATCACTTCGAGACAATGACCCAGTAGATACGATCGACGTAGGTACTCCGTTAAGTTTTTGAATGCTGACCAAAATCTTGTCGACAGTAGCCACGAGACTGGCGTCAAAGTCTTCAACAGCTAAACTATCAATGTTGTCTTCCCATTCAGAAGCGTCTGCTTGAATTTTAACGCAAAGAAGTACTTGATCCAAGACAAAGGAGAGATCAGGATGTTGTTGGGCCCACTTCGAGATATCGTCATTTAGTTGATGTAGTGAACTCAACGCCTCCTCCAGGGTTTGCCTGTGTAAAGCTGACGAAACTCCTTCCGGAAATTCTGGAAGTTGGCTTAGGGACTTTCGTAGGCGGTTGAACGTATCTTTCCAGGATTGAAGCCCATGAGAGATGTGTGATAAGCTGTTTCCAGAAAATTTTGAGTGTAGTTCAACAACTTTGATCGCGAGTCCGAGAACTGGAGCTAGCCATGAAACTGCCCCGGTGACATCTCGGCTATCGTTGGAGAATTGAAGCTTTGATTTGAAGATAGAAGCCGGTCCTGATCTCCAAAGGCTAGAAATTTTGGAAAGCGTTGATTGCAGCGATACCAAATCCGAAAGCGCAGGAGCAATTGAGGCTCGTTGCTTTCGGATCAAGAATAATAAGTGCTCAATAGATCCTGAGCTTCTCGAGATCTCGACATTGCTTAGGTCTTCTGCGTAGTTACGCGCTGCCTGGCGCGCACGAGGGAGCAGATCTAGTAGCCGGTGGAAGTAAAGGTCACTATTCTCAACCATGGGCGGCACTACAGTACCCATTGGAAGTGCTGGACTAGTGGCAAGGACCTTTGCTACAGATGCCTGAGTTTCCACAAGATTGGTGCTAGCGTTCCGTTTAATCCCCATTTCCAGTAATTGCCTTAGGGTGTCAGCGTAGAAACGACGCTTCTGCACCTTGAGGTGTTGCACATCAGCTTTATTTTCTTCAGTCAATATCTTTGGAGTTTGCGACTTGAACTCCTTGATACTTTCAATAAAGTCTTGAGAAAAGTCCCCAAGATCGTTCGCAACATCAAACTCAGTTGGAATGGAAGAATACATATGCACCATATTGCCAACAGTGCTATCGGGATTCCTAAACCTTGGTGGTCGATTCGACCAAATGCTCTCTTCTTTCTCACACAGAGCCAAAGCTTCTGGGAAACTCGTCGAAGAGAGAGTTGACAGAGCATTACAGGGGGCAGGGTCTTCACCGTCGGCAGGCATGGCTTGGGTTAGTACTTGCTGGGCGGGTTGTGCCAAAGCTTCACGATATTTCCTGACCAGCTTGAACAACTTCACGTGCGACCGCCGAGAGCTCTCGCGAAGTGCAACAATATTCGTGTCTTTCCAGCTAGCAAGTTGGATTTGCTCCTTGATGTCTTTTTCGAGGGCTGATCGCTTTTCGGCCAGAACTTGATGCACTGAGGCTTCGAATTGACAAAAGTAGCGAAGGAAGTTGTCAAGGGCAGAGACGAGCTGCTTCAACGATGGGAAGTCTTGGACATACAGGAGCAACAGCGAGCGGAAGTTTTTAATAAGCTTAAGTCGTTCGCTATATTGGCCCAATGTTGTCGAGTGGAAGAATTGCTCCAAAGTGGCGATAACTCCTTCAACATGGTTACTCAATTCATCATCACCCGCTTCCGCAATTTGGATTGGAGCCCGAACCAATGCTTCAAAAGCAATGAACCACCATGATCCTACATCTTGATCACATTTCTCCTTCTCAATATCCAAAAGTTTTGCCCATGTTGACAATTCTAGTCGGCGCCACGATATTGTCAGACTCGTGATTTCATCGTAAAGCGAAGCTGCCGAGTACTCCCGACTTGCTACTAGCTGCCACTCATGGACGAGACCGTGGAGCTTCTCAAGCTTGGTGATAAATTTTGCAACAGGTTCAGTGTGCTTGAATTCGTAAATCTCTTTGCAACAAGAGATAACATCTTGGGGTACTGCATGATCGGGCCAGGCCATCTGAATCTGGTAAAATCGGGACTGAACTGAACGAGTCAGGCCCAAAAGCTTTCTGGCTTCTGTGAGGTTTGAATCCATATAAAAATTATATTTTCTGTTTGCCGGTGCCTGGGTATTAAGATTATCCTCCAGCATTAAAAAGATTCCTGACATCTGGTCCTTAGGGTGTACTTGAGGCATCTGAGTATGGGCATCAGTCCAAATTGAGCCTAGCAATAGCGTGGATTGCTTGACATAGGTCAACAAGGCCTCTTGACTGTCTTCATTATAAAACAGTTTGGAGTGCAGCGCAGCCAATCGTATGGAGATCGCTTTGGGGTCAATGGTATTTGGCAAGCTTGTCTCTTGATTGTCATCCTCATACGTGGGGAAGAGCTGGCGTAACTCATTCTCATCAACCTCCTCGCTGTCCTCCCACGACCCTTTGTAGTGATAAAGTTCTGATTTGCGGGTTTCTTCCTCCTGGTCCTCTTTCAACTTGGCTTTCCATAATAAATGGAATTGTTCTAATATACGTCGGAGAGCGTCACGACTAGGCTTAGCCGAAAGAAGTCCCGGGTTTGCAGATTCAGCCACCCCGAGTGATGATAATTCATGAAACCATAGATCGATCGCATGACGTGAATGATTCTCTGTGAACGTGTTCTCGGACGTTGAAGGCGATCGAATAACACCACCCAGAAAAGGGGTACTCTGGCATATGATATGTAGTATCTCCATTTCGCTTGATTTCTGGGGTCGACTTGAGCCCAAAGAGAGACCTAAGTCTAGAAGCTGAAGGAAGCGAACGACAGGAATGGTTATATCGTCGTAGGACCTGTAATTAGTGCTTAATCGTCGACTAAGCTGTTGGATATTAGCTCGAAGGAGGCTTATCATTCGCCCATGCTCCGCACTGTTTTCAGTTGTCTCAACAAGACTCTCAGGGTTTCGCTCAAGGACAGATTTCATCAAGCTGGAAAATTCGGCATGTAGAATGCTAACTTCAGAGATCGGTGGTCGAGTGACAGAAGAGGGAGGCGGTGCTGAGCCAAGGCTACGCATTTCATTGTGAATAATTTCCTTTCTTGCATTTACAGCTTTCCCAGAAAATGCTTGCTCAAAGGACGAGATAGCTTCTGCCTTCTTCTCAAGCTCAGCGACGCGTTGGTTGTACCGTTTCCTCTGAACAACAAGACCAAGAGAGGGGTCAAATGGCTTGTCTGGAACGAAAAGCCGCAGAAGAATGACCGCAAGTTGAACTACCACGGTAGCAGTTTTTTCAATAGTACTTTCATTATCCGAAGCTCCGGTTTGCAGGGTTGAAATAAGCCCTGGAAGAGCTGTTTTGACAAATTTTCGAAAGTAATGATTATCGGGTAAGCTCTTCGCAGGCTGAATAGCTAGAGAAACGGGCCCCCCGCACCAACCTTGCTCTCTGATATTCTGTAGAGCATAAATCAGTTGTTCAAAGGACTGTGGGTCAAAGAGATCTCTATGGGCGAGAACAAGCTCGGTGATAAGCTCAGATACTGCTTCCCTAAGTACTCGAAGCTGGTCCATAGCAATTTCCTGAGTAGTAAGTGCCAAGGATTTGTGTAAAATTTGCTTTTCCAACTCTAAAGCATCCATTTGTCCAAGGCTTGCGCGGTCTACATTGACCAGTTTGTTGAGCAGTGACAAAGAGAAAGTACCGCCCACGGCAGTGCCAGTACCCGAAGCCCGCTCAAACCCGGCATATAGTGAAATTCTGTGCAGAAGATCAGGAACCCGACTCCGGAAGCTGGATGCATTCAGTGGAACAGCGGGTCGGCCAGCTAGCAAGGCAAGATCGGATTTGATAGATTGCTTATGATTATTCAGCGTAGTGATATCGTGGTATTGGCACAAAATCTCGAATTCGTTTGAAAAGTAAGGGGCCTGGGAGGAGTTCGATTCCTGAATAGCACTTTCAAGATCTACAACTGTTTGCTTGATATTCTGATAATTATAAGTATTTCGGAATCAATAAAATTTAGAAAGAAGGGGGATAAGAAAAGAGGGAGACTAAGGAAAATGCGAAAAACTTACTTGAACAAGCTGCTCTCCATTCGCACCCTCTAATAGCATGGACCTTTGGGCATCAATCAAAGAGGAACGTAGCCCACTTAGCTGGGACAAATCGAGGCGGGTCTTAGTAGCAATACGCATAAAGTCGAACGCAACCTTTTCCAGGTCCAACATTGATTTAAGCTGATCTTGGTTTGATGGTGTTGTTGGTCTCCATGACTCCCAGAGCCTTTGCATGCTGAGCCCCGTGGACAAAGCCCAATTCTCTTGGAACCTGTGAAGTGCTTCTGATAAGGGAGATGCCAAGCGGTTCAATGGGACCTCAGCATTAGAGAGTGAAGTGCATAGGTCGCGGCCGACTTGAAGATATATTTGGAACTCCCCTTCATCAAATTCGCGAACAGCAGTAGCTTTGAGGATATCTCCGCATAGATTAATGATTGCACGGAGAGAAGATATCAAGTCGCGAACCTTGAGACATTCATGGTCGAGACTCTGGATGAAGTCATAAACTGTCTGCCCACAGTCAGATAAGAAAGCCGCTACAGGTTGGGTAGGATCCTTCATTAAGGACGGTATACGGATTGAAGCGAGCGACCGCTCTAAATGATTCATCTGACTTGGCTTTAGAAGTTTTCCTGATTCATCTGCCCGTACCAAAGCCTGCCTAAGAGAATGTAGATCGAGCCTGGACTCTTGCAACTGAGCTAGGGTTATGAGTAGAGTGAATGACAGATTCTGGTCCAGTAATAATGCTAGGGGCTCATTGACAAGGGGATGGAGAGGCTGCGAATATCCTTGGACAGCAAAAGAGAATCCTCCGATTTCAACGGGACTGTTCAAAGAACAAAAGGCTTGGCATGATTGATTATCATGTACAACAGACACGTATCGATTAAGTACTTCTCTAGATGACTCAGTAGCAAAGTCAGAGGAATACGGAGTGACAAGCTTTTGTGACCTTTGGAGATAAGCTAGATCCGAGATCGTCAGATGATCGAGGCAAACCCCATAAGTGGAACTCGCTAGTTCTTCGGAAGCAGCAGATGGATCGAATTGCCATAGAGACCGCAGACGGTATAACGACGACTGGCAGGTGTAGGCAGGCAAAGATGGCCAGCTAGTCAATTCATCCTCCTCTTGAGGCAGAAAGCATATCTCGACACATCGGTTTCGCATAGCGCGGGAAAGTTCTCCATTGCGAGAATCCATAGTCAAGAAGAGTCTAAAGTTTGGGTGGGGGTTAATAACTCTAGCATTCCCATCTTCAGTTCGTTGCTCGTTTAGTATGAGAGCTCCATTTGGTTCAGTCAAGGAGTTCAGCCTGTCGAGAACAGATGGATTGCATAGGTTGGCATTATCAAGGACAACCCAATCACCATTCTGAACAGCCTGTGTCAAAACACCCTCCGTCCACTCAAAGCCAACCTTCATATTGTCGGTCTTTTTGGAAGCTTCTAGTAGCCTCTGTGAATTTTCGAGGAAGCTCTCAATATCGGCTTGAGGATGTAGCTGAGACAGCTTCACAAGCGCCGTATATAACATTTCGAGAGACGTATCCGGCTTCTGTAGCTGCTCGTAAAACTCAAGCAAGAGAGAATTTAGAGCCTCGTTTGAAGCATATCCCGAAACGATGCTTTTCCTTAAGAACAGAGAAATATCATGTATAAGAGTAGAAACTTCCCTGTTGTGGTCAATTTGTTCGAAACCGCCAACAAGGTCCATCGTATCGGTGTCAGCACTCAGGGCCAATTCAATGAGACTTGCCCCGTTTACAGCTGCAAGTTTTCGAATTAGAGTTGTTTTCCCACAACCAGATGGTCCTACCAAGATACTTGGCCATGACTGTTCAATGCACAGCATAAGCGACTCAAGAATCGGAAGATCTCTAGGAAGCACCTTCATATTCGGGTCTACCATTTGCTGAAGATTAAGGTCTCTTGACATTATCCCCAGGCCAACTTGCATATATTCTGGAGTCAGGTTATGATAATAACTTTTGACAATTGGTGGGATATCGCTGAAAACTTGCTTGTACAATTGGGCGACCCGAGTCCGGTCATCTGGGGTCCGGAAACGTTGGGAGATAATCACGTCAAGGAAGTTCATTGTATGTATTTGCAAGCTTCCACGGTCAGATAGTTGAAGCCACCTTTGAATGTCACGTAAATTGACTTCCCACGGACCGCCTAGAACGCCCAGCTTTCGGTCCTGAACAATTGCAGTGTTTAGCAGAGAAATAAAATCAACGAGTCTTTCGGTTTGATCTGAGGGGCTTCCAGGGAAAAGCTTCGCGCATATGCGTTTCAAGTCTGTGTCAGTAAAGCTGTCGGCATAGACTACAGTAAATCGGTTGACGAAGGATGCAGGTAATCCTTTTCTCCCGCCACCCTGGTGGTGAGGATTCTGCGCTGCAAAGAGGACAAAGTTTGGGTGTCTCTTGAAAGTCTGGTCAAGTTCGGCCACATACACCATTTGACGATGATCCAAGCAAGCATTCAACCCCTCTAGTACCGACTGAGAGGCCAGATTCATTTCATCCAACAAGACCCAATCACCACGCTGCATTGCTTGCAAGAATGGCGCATCACGCCAAGTGAATTGGCCTATATCGCCACCTTCCACAGGTACATCAGAGCCGAAAAGGTCGGTGAGGTCTGTCTGCTCTGATAAGTTGATCCGAGTAAGAGGTTTGCCAAGGGCCCGAGCAATGGCAGTAACTAGTGTAGTTTTACCGACACCAGGGCTACCCTCCAAAAGAATTGGTTTTGACAACTGGAGGCCACGGGCGATTCTCACTGAATTAGCAATTGTTGTAGGAGCATCCATTATAAAGTCCGGATCAGGTGTTGTATCACCATTCATAGGGAGGCGGAAGGGCCCTATGCACAGGAATCCATCCTGCGCGTTGACAGTCGACTTTTGAAAATAGATTCCTGAAGCGTCGGCTTGAAACAGCTCTTGAAGCTTGTCCAGACATAGTTTTCGATTTTCTTCAAGATTATGTAAAGAACTAGCAAGCATTGCAGCTGGATTCGCTCCCAGCGTGTCGATGAAGACCATCGCTGCGCCCTGCACTATCGCAAACATAGGGTTTGAAGGATGGCATTTGTTGACGAAATCAACCCAGGCAAGAAGATCACGAATGGAAAGGGATGTAGCCGAGGAGTTCTGGAAAGTTCTTTTAAACCACTTAGCGAATTGCAACATGGGGTGAGGTATATCATTTAATGCTGGATCCAGCTTCATCCGAAGAATTGGAAGAATGTCCTCATCTTCGGATAGTTGAGGTGCCCAAATTTCGGTCATTCGATTTCGAAGAGCGGCTGAAAGCTCTCGCTTTCCATAATCTCCACCGGGGTTCATTGTGGAAAGAAATTGAAAGCCTCTATCGGCAACTACCATTGAATTGATCGGTCCCTTCTCTGCAAGGAGAATAGACCTATGGGGCTCCAACACACTATTGAGTCGCTCAAGCACCGAATCATCAGCCAGAGAAATCTCATCAAGAAGGAAGAATTCGCCTGTTTTCATGGCAGTGATCAAGCTCCCGTCAGTCCACTCGAAAAGCGCATTCAAACGAGTCAAATTCTTTTCAATCTTCCCAAGCAAATAAGAGTTACATGCCTGTCTCTCTTCAGAACTAAGCGCACCGAACATTTGTTTTAGCTCTTCAAGTGACTTTGACTCAGCATCTGGCACTGGAAAAGCTGTTCTAAGATCTTCGAGGAGCGCCTCTTCAATGGCGGCCCTATTTCTAACGGGCCGCTGGGCTCCTATAAGATCACCAGTTTCCAAGTTTACATGAGCATTCACAATGAAGAGCTGTTTTTTGTAAACATCTGCGACCGCCTGGCAAAGTTGCGTTTTTCCACATCCCGTCTCTCCCACAAGAAGAATCGGCTCGTTGTTCTCAAGTGCTGTTGATACTAGGATAAATAGCCTTCTCATCGCTCTTGTCCACACAATTCCAGGGGCGAGCTGCTTGAGATTCGGTGCACGTTTTTCCATTTCGGAGACGCCATATATAACTTCTTCATCAATATGGACTTTCATGACCTCCTCGATAATGCTCTTCACTGCCTCTCGCTCTTGTGGATTCCTAACTCGTTCAGCAAGGAGCATAAAGCCATTGATTGCCAACTGTTCCCGATCGTCCGCTTTCCGAAGGGCCCATCGAAAGAGATCACGGAGGGTAGCAAAACTATTCTTTTGCTCGAAAAGTCTATTTGCCTGGCGAAGCAGGGATAGCTTGCGATAGACAGACACGATTCTAGAACAAAACGAAGGTGCAATCTGGGACCGCTCCTTCAGAATATATTCTAATTCGCTCTCCGGGATATCGTCGAAATGCAACTCAAGAAACCGATTTCGGAAAGCTCGAGAAAGTACTTTGCGACCGCCGTAGAGACCAGCAGGATTTTGTGTTGCGAACAACATAAAATTCGGGTGCGGGTGGACCACCTCCTGAGTCTCCGGAATGAACAGTTCACGATTATCATCAAGTAAACGATTCAAAGCCTCTAAAACATCAGAGGGGGCAAGGTTGAGTTCGTCCAGCACGATCCAGTATCCGTTTCGTAGAGCCTCGACTAAGATTCCCTCCTGATAGCGAAGCGTTCCATCATCGTCAGATACATAAGAGCCCAAATATTCCTGAAGATCGGTATGTTCATGATTATTGATTCGGACGAATTTATTCCCAGAAACCTTCGCTAAATATTCAATCATACTTGTTTTTCCAGCAGATGTTGGGCCTTGTAGTAAAACTGGGAATCGTCTTGTTGAACTTGCTCGCACAAGGTTCTTAAGATTCTTTTCAATGAAAGGTGTTATGATATAATGTGGTTGTTCCTCAGGCGTCAAGGGTCCCTTTCGCATCCAGTAGTGTTTGAACTGTACGTAGTCATTGCCATCATTTGGAGGTCGCGGGGTTTGTCCAAGAAGTGCTCTGGTGTTCTTCACATTACTAAAGACGTGCTTATCAAGAAGTGGCATCAATAACCGCTCCGATTCAAGACTCAGGACAGTTAAGAAGCTCATAGAGAACCCCTCAAAAATTGCCCGACGTAGCCCATAAACCTGGGCATGATCAGTGACATAGATGAGGGCACGAACTAAAGTCCGTATGCTGAAGTGTGGCCGCTGCCCAGCTCCATCTGTCAGTTTGTTCTCATTGCTAAGCTGTTTTGTTTCCATATATAGCTGTGCCAATTCTGGTGCGGCCCTCGAATCACTGAGAGTCAAATCACCTAGGTATTTCTTAATCAAGGCGAGCAGGTCATCCAATTCGGTATCAGGAGATTGAACATATAGCTCAGTAAATCGAGAGCGAAGACCCGGCGGGAGGTCTTTTTTACCTGCATCCGTTGCCGGATTCATAGCACCAAAAATGCGGAAATCAGGATGACCAAATACACGCTCCACATCACCTGCTTCTGAGAGCAAAACGGATGGAGAGCCATCACTGCCGTGATGTAAAAGACTTGCAATGTTCTCTAGGGTATCTGGTGAAGCCAGGTTGATTTCATCAAGAAGAACCCATTCGCCATTTCGCAATGCCCTAACAATCTTTCCCTGGACAAATGCGAATGCGAATTTCGCATCGCCTTGGGATACCTGAGCTTCAAAATCGTGAAGCTGTGCTGCAAATCTTTCCCAACGCTGTCGCAAGTGTTGGTACTTCGGGGAGTCTAGTTTTCTTTTCTTTGCAGGTTGTTCTTCGCCAGCTGGGGATGGGCTGGATTTGAAAACTCCCTCTGCCAGCCGAAGAGCTTCGTGCCAATGATTGACCAAACGAACCCAATTTCCATGAGTGACGCTTTTAGCGACCGAGGTCAAAAACTTCTGATTTTTCTTTGCTGAGAATGTTAACTCAAATAGTGAATTAAATTCATCAAACATGGGGACGGCCATTGTACGGATATTGACGGGTTTAAAGCCTCCCAACAAGTCAGTACTTTCACTTTGTTGCGATAAGTTGACTACTGTAAGTTTCTGTCGCATCAGACTAGCAAGCTGTTGGATGACTGTCGTTTTTCCAATACCAGTTTCTCCGACGAGTAAAACCGGTTCGGCCATTTGAACGGCGGCAGCAACCTGTTCCATAAGCTTCAAGGCCGCCCGTGTTGTAGCAAACCGAGACGAGCTGGCTGCCATTTTCATAGCTGACCCACTTGGGACCTTGATCTTTCGACAAATTTCCCTTCCGAGTACTAAATTGTTTCCCTGGTCGGATATGGCTGGCGTTCGTTCATGCAGCGAGAATTGTGCGCGCTGTGGTGAAATTTGAAGAGCCTCCGCCACAACCAAAGCGAGAGAGTCTGCCAGAGTCCTCTCTGGAATATATTTGAGGAAAATATCCACAATATCCAGGAGAATTTCATCATCAGCACTTTCTGGGGTAGCTTCAAAGCCAGTTTTCACGCCGAGTCGTTGTAAACGCATATGCATCCGGTTGCAGAGCTTGATGAGGTCGCGTAACCCAGGAGTTCGACCTTGAGAACTCTTGATCGCAAGGCTTCCATGGAAGGAAGTGCAAAGCCTTTGATAGACATTTATGACAGTCTGCACTCGAGACTCGAGGATCGGAAACTGCTGTGTGATCACTTGCTGGATCTCATCTATTGAAAGAGAATCTATCTGGACTCTTTGCCATAGCCTACTCCCTAAAACAGTTGTGCTTGGAGCTACTTCCTCTCCAGCGATGTTGTAAGAAGATTTCATAGTGGCAATGATTTTGAAGCCTTCTGCACATTTAATCCTTTCTCTCCTACTTGCTATAGTCAACTCTCCTTTTTCAATGATTGGCAAAATAAGACCAATGACTTCGGACGGAGCGCGGTCTAGGTCTTCAATGAGGATCCATCGACCTTCCCTTGCAGCCTTTGTTAATACGCCAGGCTGCCATGCAAAGCTACCAGTAGCTGGGGACGTGGAATACATTCCAAGAAGGCTTTTAGCATCTGTCTGCTCGTTTAAATGAAGGGTGACCATAGACTCTGATTGGCCCATTATCGTGGCCACCTCGTTTATTAAAGAAGTCTTTCCGGAATTCGGCAACCCAACTAGCAAAATCGGCTGAGGAGATTTTAAGGCTGTGGCTATCCGTCGTAGGTTGGTAATAGCCGTAGGTGTTTTCACAATTGAAGACGCGGAGGTCGAAATATCGTTCAGGCGGGGAATTAGAACACCACAAACCTCGGCGGTCCGGGAGGTTAGATAATCTCGTAACTCGTGGGTTTGCAAGAAGCTGTCATCAAATGACCGTGATGATCTTGCAAGATAAAGCTGTTTTTCAATCACGTCCCATCGGCGTTCTTCCCAAAGCCCCAGGCAGCGATAGTCAATGGTGATGCCCTCCCAATTACCCTCTATCAAATCCTCTGCGCAGTTTGCTTTGATTATTCTCTCAGTGGCAGCATCAGCCGCACGCATGTATAAACAAAAACATCGCACTGCCAGGTATTTCACGGAGGGGTCTTGGTGGCGGAATAGGGTTTGTAGTTGTGACGGGGCAATGGCGGGCGAGAAGACGTCTAAGTCAAAGGATAAAAGCCGGAAAATGGCGAGAAGTAGTGTACGGATCGTGGAATCGTCTATTTGCAAAAGAGTCAATTCATTAGATGCAGCCAAAGCCGATAGAGGTCCAGCCCGAGACAATGCATATTGGCTTGCGAATGAACGGAGATACGGCGCGAGGGGCAATATTCGAGCGAATGCGGAAAGGACTTCGACATGATCAACGTTGAAGTCTGCTAAGATCCATCGCGCAGCCAAATCCACAAAAATCGGTTCATATTTGTAAAAAAATCTCTCTGTACAACCGGGTCTCAATGCGCCTACCGCAAGCGCATTCAGGTACTGGGTCCCGGAGGCTGATCGAATGAGCTCCGCAACCTCATTCGGAATCTGGCCAAAGAGTTGGGACTCGCTCAGAGTCCCCTCGTAGGTAGGTGTGGCATCCATGATGAGCCCTACCACCAAAGAGACTCTTAGAATAAGCGGAGAAGCAAAGGAAAATCCTCAACCAAGAACCCGTACACTTTTTTTTTTCTGTATCTTTTTCTGCCGGCGGATTGTGGAACAGCCCCCACAAGCTTGCTGACCGCCCTTACCTAATCACGGAGCTTGCGCCCCATCTCCGATAAATAGTCTGGGCGACTGGTCGAGGCTGTACCTGAAGATCGCTGTTTCAGGGATGCACGACCATGATATCTTTTTATGATATAACGTGAAATGCATACATGAGTCGCCATGTCAACGACACAATCTGGGCCAGAAGCTGGATCCCAGTCACAAACCTTACCGTCATGGGACCAAGCTCCCCGCCCTCCCCGAAATCGTCGCAGCCTCTCGCAACATGTGGTCGGGTCGAACGAGTTTCTAGGTAGCGGGCTCAGAGAGCCGTAAGCGTCATTGTCTAGAAAGTATATATATATGTGTTTGCGTCTAATTATGCCTCTCTTGCAGCCTGACATTTAAACCCAAGAAACCTAAACACGCGTCCAGATTCAGCCTCTCCAACCTATTCTCCAACAGCTCAAGTGGAAATTCCAGCTTAGGACACCGGGATGGGCGGCCCCTAGGCGACGTTTCAGAATCTGCCGGCGAATCTGCAGCCAGAAATGGAAATTTGAATGTACAGAAAGAGGGGGGTCTTCTTGACTGGTATGTGGAAGGCCCAGGTAGACGGGTTGGCTATGATGATTTTACGGCAATAGACTGGATTTTTGAATACTCTAAAGAGCGTCAAAGGAAGCGACATCTATCAGCAAGCGGTCAGGGAATAGTTGGATATGCTCGCAAGCTTCTTGATGCCAGTAATGTCTGGCTAGTTTTAATTGCCACGGGTATTTCAGTTGGACTTATTGCCGGCTCCATTGATATCGTGAGCAACTGGCTGGCAGATCTAAAAACCGGATATTGCAAGAATGGCTCCGATGGAGGTAAATTTTATTTGAATCGCAGCTTTTGCTGCTGGGGTCATGAAGAAGGTGAGCCGCTATCCTCTCAGCTCAAAAAACGGTCTTCTAACATAGCTATCCTGGATTAGAACCCTCTAGGTGCTTGGGTTGGGTACCCTGGGGAAAATCCGTTGGCGCTACTTCAGCCGGAGGAAGCTTTGCCATCGAATATGTTTTTTATATGCTATTCTCCGTACTTCATCCCTTCCAGTATCCATCTCCCTCTCTTCTCAGCAGTCCTAACCAGTCAATAGGTCTTGTTCGCCATCTGCGCCAGCATCTTGGTAAGGAATTATGCTATATATGCAAGGCATAGTGGAATCCCCGAAATAAAAACAGTCTTGGGTGGTTTTGTGATCAGACATTTCATGGGGCCTTGGACACTCGCAATCAAGTCACTTGGCCTGGTAAGTCACCCCTCTAGCCTGGCAAATCATAAATACACTAACTAGTTAAAGTGTTTATCTGTTGCGTCAGGTATGTGGCTGGGCAAGGAGGGCCCCCTTGTACATGTAGCATGCTGTTGTGCCAGTGTAATCATGAAGGCCTTTGACAGCCTCAATCGCAATGAAGGTGTGTGGTTCCTGTTGCCTCTCCACCGAGCATCGACTAATTTTATAGCGAGGAAACGTGAGGTCCTTTCGGCTGCAGCCGCTGCAGGAATATCCGTTGCTTTCGGAGCCCCGATTGGTGGTGTTTTATTCAGCTTAGAGGTATGTCATATTTTACCACCTTTTGCCCTCCTTGTCTTTCTCGATCCCTTCCACCTTAAAGACTTGATATTATACTTGACTGATCCATTTAAACTCTCAGCAATTATCTTATTACTTCCCTGATAAGGCGATGTGGCAAAGCTTTGTTTGCGCTATGGTTGCGGCTGTCACTTTACAAGCACTGAACCCATTCCGCACTGGAAATATTGTTCTCTACGAAGTCAAATATACACGAGGATGGCATCGTTTTGAAATGATTCCATTCGTCATTCTTGGTATCGTAGGTGGTCTTTACGGGGCGTTCCTCATTCGCTTAAATATGAAAGTTGCAAACTGGCGACGGTCTCGAAACGTCTCCTACCCAATCCTGGAGGTCGTTGGCATTGCCCTCTTAAGCGCGCTCATAAATTTTCCGAATATTTTCATGCGGGCTCAGAATTCCGAACTTGTCCATTCCCTTTTCGCTGAATGCAGCATAGGTGCCCCAGATCCATTTGGCCTTTGCAACACCTCGGTTACCACGGTAATACTTTTACTAGCAGCTGCAATTCTTGGGTTTTTCTTGGCTACTGTGACATTTGGGTTGGATATACCAGCTGGTATTATCCTGCCTTCTTTTGCCATCGGCGCCCTTTATGGGCGTGCCCTAGGAACGGGTTTCAAGTTGTGGCAAGATGCGTATCCGAACTTTTTCTTATTTGGCAACTGTGAGCCCGACATTCCCTGTGTTACTCCGGGCCTTTACGCGATTGTTGGTGCTGCTTCAGCCCTTGGTGGTGCAACTAGAATGACAGTCTCCATTGTGGTCATCATGTTCGAGCTCACGGGCGCCTTGACCTATGTCATACCTATCATGATTGCTGTCATGTTGTCGAAGTGGTGTGGAGATATATTTGGCAAACGAGGCATCTATGAGTCATGGATTCATTTGAACGAGTATCCGTTCCTAGACCATCGCGATGACACTGTGCCTCCTGATGTCCCCGCTCACGCCGTCATGACCAAGGTTGACGATCTTACCGTTATTACCGCAGTCGGCCATACTGTCGGCTCTCTACGCAACCTTCTTCAGACCACATCCTACCGCGGATTTCCCGTTGTTAGCGATACATCGAACCCCATTCTTCTTGGCTATATTTCTCGTAATGAGCTCTCGTTTGCCTTGAAATATCCAACATCCGGGTCAGACCAAGAACTCTCTAACACTACGCAAGTCTTCTTCGCGCATCAGCCATTTGCAGATCCAATGGATACACTTGACCTTCGACCTTGGATGGACCAGACCCCAATTACACTCAATAGTGGCATAACGTTCTTGATTGCGTTGCGGATGTTCCAGAGGCTTGGTCTTCGCTACGTTCTATTTGCTAACAAAGGTGTCCTCCAGGGGCTTCTTACCAAGAAGGATGTTTGCTCCGTGATCAATGACCCGTCAGCTTACAAGAATAATTGGCCAAGGGAGCATTCATTCACTGAGGGTCACGAAGCGGAGGCAGTTGGACTGCTTGAAAGCGATGATGGAACAAGTATGGACAGCTCGTTAGAGAGGCGAGAGCTGCTCTAACCTCCAGGAAACCTAGATGTATACTTTTGGCATTAATGACGATATAATTTAGATTTATGCGTTGTAGCTTTTCACAGCTATTTTGGTTACCATGATTTTGCTTTCCTATTGCCTTGGATCTATTCTTCTTTAATGAAAACACACCAAAAAAACAAACTTTTCTTCTTAGATCTGATACAAGCTACCCCTAGCTAAAATTGACACCAATAGACCATTTTATAGTAATATCTCCATATCTAACTACATTATATTCCAAAACATTAGGTAAGTAGCAATCAAGAATGGGACTGACCCCACACTTTCTGCCACCTTCAAAGCATCACCGCCTTTCGATCACCAATCAAAGGCATCCATCATTCTTCTGTACTGTTCTGCTTCTCCGACAAGCCATCTACCCAAAAACACGGGCATCCAGTCATTATTCAAGGCCTTCCGAGTGCAGCAAATCTAGAATCATGATGGCCGACCCGTTTGAAGTCCGAATGCGCTTCACCGCGCAATTGCAGCATCTAAACGCATCCATCACATCGTCCCAGAAAGCCGCTCATTACGCTCTGAAGTACCGCGACATGGACGAAGATCTTCACTCTTGTATTCTAGAACAACTTGAACGGGTAAGGTTTGAGACATTCTATAGAACTTTCCTCCCTCCCTTTCTCCTCGGATCCCTTTTTACTGACTGTGTTGTGCGCGAGTTTGTATTAGAATAATCTAAATAACCGAGCCAATATCCTATACTTTATTGAGCAATTCTGCGAGATGGCCACTCGAGAAGATCACCCTCCCTATGTCCGGATGATACAACGAGATATCTTTCGTGTAGTTGATGCGGTAGCACCTGCCGATGGCTCGGGGGCAGCGAATGTGAAACACGTCCGTCGGGTTCTGAATGGTCTGCTCAGCAAGGAAATTCTCTCCGCGGAAACCGTCGCCGAGATCGACGCTGGGTTAAAGGACCGAGAGACACACCCTGCGCATCTTGATTTAGAAGTAGAGGAGGGAGAGCCAGAAGCCAGTGTTAAATCAAAGAGCGGGACCCCGCGCGGCTCAAGAGGGAACGGTATGCGCGTGGACAAGAGACAGATCGAGCAGAGAATAGAAGAGGATCGAGAACGAAATAAACGATTGCGCGAGAGTATGTGGACCGTCAGTGGGGACGATGGGGATGAGCACGGGAAATTTTGGGACGAAACGAGCGACATTGGAGAAGATGATTTTACAGCTGCCAATGAAGAGTTAATGGAACGGAACCAAATGGTGGGGGCAGTTTAATGTGCATTTGGTGAGTTTGGCGTATGTTCTTTGTTTCTTTTTATTCTATTTTTTTTTTCTTCTTCCTCTTCTTCCGGCTGCTTGGGAGGGGCATTATATTTCAATCCGGCTTGTTGACAAAAAAACTGGGCCATTATATGGAAAACTCGGGGTGGAGTCTACGGTTTACGGGCAGTTAAAACCAGGCAATCGGCGTATATGATTTGAGGGTTTTTGGACTATCCATATTTGCAAAGATACCATGATTCAATGATGTACATTTAATTTTTATATACTATCAATACCTTGGCTAGTGATAAGGCTGTGTCTTCCTGATGGCTTTTAGCCATGTACTTTCATCAATTTCTTTTCACTCTTATCTATGAATTATCTACTCCCCCACGCCTTTATATCAATCATATTGCTTCTTCTACTGGCCGAGTCTACCACGATAGCAAGTAAATGGGCTTTACCCTCACAGACGATCTAATCCACTTCCTTGAGCAAAGAATTTATCCTAACGGAGGGAGAGTTAGAAGAAAAAGCGAGTCAAGATCAACATTGACTAAAAAAACAGAGAGAGCGAAAAAGCAGAGGAAAGGGGGGGAGGGGGGAAGACTCACAAGTAACCAGGTTGGAGCATAAGAGCCCAAAAACCATCCCATAGTCGACCACTTTCCTTTCCAAACAGGACCCCTTGACCCACCAAGAACATCGTTCACGACCTGTCTCGCAAACTCAGCAGGAGAAATGCACTCCTTAAGCAATTCTCCAGCTGCCAGGTTATTGATCTCTTTGGACGCGGCCTTATACTGCGATTTCTCGGGGAGCTCGACCCTCGGACAATTGGCGAAGATATTGGTGCCCACTGAGCCAGCCATGAGTGTTACGACTTTGACTCCTAGCGGCGCCATTTCGAGACGAATAGATTCACTATATATTCTCACTGCTGCTTTTGATGCACCATAGAAAGCTGTTTTTTGAGTTGCGGGCGTTGTTGTGTCGAGTGTTCTCACACACAAGTTCCCTCTTATCAGCTCATCTGATAATACATTCGTATGTTTTATATGTATATATGTAGGTAGGCCATTCAAGGCCTAGGAAAGACCTTGCATGTACCCAAGAAAAAAAAAAGAGGGGAGGGGGAAGGGAGAGGGTAAGGGAGCACAAACTATGCCATGGCATATGCAGCAAAGCGGCAATGGAACAGAGATTAACAATTGTTCCCTTCGCAGCTATAAGTAGAGGCGCAAACGCCTGCGTCATAGCCACCGTTCCCCAGAGGTTGACATCGAAGACTTTCTTCGCCTGCTCAATATCCGTATCCAAAGCAGGCAACACGAGAGACTGTCCAGAGTTGTTGACGAGGTAATCCAACTTGCCACCTGTCTGGGCTGTGACGGTCTCCACGGCAGTCGCGATATCCGCAGACGATAACACATCTAGTTGCAAGAGGGTCACATTGGGCAGATTCTCCAGATGTGACATTTTAGACGTTGATCGCGCGGTCGCATACACGTGGAGTCCACGGCGCTGGAATTCTTCTACTAGTGCGGATCCAATGCCACCCGCGCTGCAACCGGTGATCAGGACAGTTTTGAGGGGCTGGTTGTTGGATGGTGCCATCTTTATGGTGGGTGGGTTTGAATGTGCTATATGATTGTGAATGGAGAAAGTAGATGTTTCGGGGTGGTAAGTACTATGAGGTGGGTAAGGTAGATCAAGGAGAAAGGGATGATGTTCAAGTGCTCATTAATGGGAGAAAGACCCCCAGTAGATAGCGAATTGCCTACTGTTGCCTAAGAAAGAAGCATTAGTCTCTACTGAGGCACGGGCTAGTCAGTGTTATTGCGTTTTCATGGAGGATTTGCCAGGGTAACTCGGTAAGTAGTCCCTCGTAAAAATGTGGGTAGTATGTTTTAGTCGAGATAGCTAAGATTGCGAACACATAACGACGAATGACATTTGGTTTGACTCGCTCTGGCCTCCACTTGTCTCGCGATCAGTAATACTTGATCGAATTTTTATAGTTAGACATTACATTAGTGGATAAAAATTATTAAATAACTCACGCCCTAAATGGTTAGTAATTCATGCGAAGGGATGGCTACTACATGATAATATATAATAACGATCTTACAAATATATTCCGATGGTGTATTCTTTGAGACAAGATTAGACCAACTTTTAAGATCCTTTAGGGAGTATCACTAGGTTAATCGCCATACCTTGCGTAGGTATCATTTTTAGATGATCCTAATTGTCAATCAAGACCTACTAAGACCGAGTATTTCTAGGGCCTATGTGTGCTAGCGGTTCTTCCCAGGTGCTGTCTGTAAGCAGGGAGTCTAGTATCAATCGACAGCTCAATAATGTTTTCAATGGATGTAAATATAGATCAACTACTGTATACTTTGCCTAATTCTTTATACCAACCCATGTTTTCATCAATTCCTCCCTTGCAACTGATTCTCTGCCCAGATAACACTCTTTGAGCTTCTTGGAAGGCCCGTGTATATGATTGGCTTAACAGGATGTAGTTGGAGACCCATGGTTGGCCCCACACGGAGCTTCTGGACGTCTCGGATAAACGTTACACCGGATATATTTGATAAATCTTTTTGGTTCAGCAATGCCGAATTCTATTAGGCGCATCAATATTCCTCTTTGCATGAATACCCTATATGTTCTCACAGTTCATTACAGCGGCAAAGGGCCTCTTACTACCTGGACAGGATTCCATTAAAACTCCGACGAACCGTCGCAATCGCACCACTACCAGTGCCTCACCAGAACTGATAAGCGCGAAGAAACCCAAAATGGTTACGGCCACCAGGCGACGAACGTTCGGAGGCGACGAGTCAGAGAATGTCCTGGCCAACGGAATATCGGAAGTGAATGGAAAGCGCAAGTCGGAATCGACCAACTCCACAGGCACCGAGACTCAGCGCAATAAGCGAAGAAAGAAGAGCAGCCTGGGGGTAGAACAAGAAACTAAGCAAGATATAGTGGAGGAGGAGGCAGAACCAACTACGGGTGGGACGCACATGCGATTCGACAGTGAAGAACCTGATTCTCCTGCGCTTCCTGCGCCCGAGGAGGTGGCCGACACCCGGGACGAGAACCAAGATGAGGCGGAAAACAGCAGCGATGATGATGAAGCACCAGAGGTAGTAGACAACTCGGCCCAGTTATCGAAAATCAAATTAGAAGCCAAAAAACAAGAAAAGGCTAAGCAACTGTTCGTACCATCTGATCTTCTTATCTACCTCTACCTCTCTTATTAACGATCTTTGCAGGGAAGAGCAACTGAAGAAGGAGAAGAGACGGCAATTGGATGAAAAGCGCAAGCTACAAGCCAAGTCGTCAAGCAAGAAGAAACCTGCAGCTGCTACTGATGATATAATGTCAGAAAGTTCAGAAACGCTCCAGGGCTCCTTCACCCTGGACGCTGGACGTCCGGCTCTACCAGCCCTCCTTCCCGACGATATTTTGAACGCAGTCCCAGCGGCTCGCCCACCGACACCTCCGGCCGAAATAATGGACTTTTCACAGAAAAAACCAACCAAACTCAAGTTCCTCGATAAGAAGGAAAAGGCTCCGAAGGATGTCAGGATGGACGATGTCACCATCAGAGTGCTGGGGGATACATTACGGAAGCAATCTGGAGCAGCTCTACCGCCCAAAGCCTCGAAGAGCGGACGAAGCTCAAAAGAGAACTGGCTAAAGCAGACTCGGAGCACTGGATACATTAATGGTCTGAGAAGGACCGGTAGCTCCAAGGGATTCGTTCGAAAATAATCACTTATTTAGACTTCTTTGCTACACAACTAAAATGAATAACTTGGCGCATTTGGATTTTCATGAAGTGAGGGGTCAGAGTTGTTTCTTTCGCCCAATCCGCGCATCAACAAGGCGGGGGAGTCTTCCTGATGCTGATGCTTGCGTGTGGGATAACTGAGACAGAGCTTTTATTTCTTCTTCTGTGCTTTTCAGTCCGGTAAACTATTTGGGTCTCATTATCATAGCGTTTATCTAAGATTGTTATTTAATTTATGTTATACTGTACATATGATATATGAGTGGTTGTTTTGCACCAGCGGGATTTTTGTAGAATTGGTGGATATGAGGCACTAAAAAGTTCCCTTTTTTTAGTTAACAATTCACTCTGCGTCTTTGCTTATTTTGCATTTGATCTTCTCTAGGCTAATTCTAAATTAGTTGTGCAGAAAGCCGATCAGAAAGAAAAAGAAAAAATAGAAATACAATTAAAATCCTCCGCTCTTTTCAACATATCTTTTCAAGACTAGAAGCGCAGAGTTGGGTTTCCGCATTTGGTAGGGACAATAGCAATGAGGAGCGAGAGCACGTGCGGAAGAGGAGCTTGGAGCTTTCTTGACTCCATCCACTTTTTCTGTTCACCACCACCATTTCTCAGACTTTGCTTTTTTCTAAATTTTACATCATTGCGTCCATCTCGAACCAGGAGGACTGTCGTTGCATCAATGCAAAGCATGATTTAATCTCCTTTTACCTTTACCCCCCCTCAGATGCAAGATGACTTCCGCAACGGAGTCCTCTCCTCTTCTCCCCCAAACACAGCCAGTTACCTCAAATACGTCACCGTCACCGCGAGGGAGCCGTCCACCACGCACTGTGACATTCAACCCACTCGCTACAGTTAGTACATATAATGAAAACACCGCCGCCGACCCCACATTTAAGCCATTGAATTCCCCATCTCCTTCTATTTCAAGTCCTTCATCTAGTCAGCCACGACCGACGGGATTGTCTGCTCTCAACAGCAAGCTCCGCCGCCGCAATAGCCATGGAGCCCCCTACAACATGATCGGCCCCTCAGTATCCCCCACTCCCAAGGTGGGACCTCAGCGAACAACAAAGACAGCCCAGAAATTAAAACTTCTTCCTGACCCGGTGACAGAAGAGGAAGCCCTTGCGGATGAAATTCCCTCGGACGTTTATTCTCAGATTACCCGAATCAAGGAGCCCGCCGCCCGAAGTCACGCCGCAAGATTAGGAAAGGCCGATAGGGACCGGCTTCCACGAGTAACAGCATACTGTACAGCCAATTCCTATCGGTTGGAAGGCGTTTTCAAGTTCCTCAAATCACGCTCCAAGACCCGTGGTGCTAATCCAAAATTGTTTGACGAATGTGTATATTCCCCTTTTGACTACCTATATGAAGAGAAACAAAATGGCCAGAGAAATGGCTCAACGAATGGATTTGGAGTGGCGCATCATCAAACTCCCGATTGGCCATCTCGAGAACGAAGATTTTCTGACAGCGCTGTTGAAATTGATGATAACACTAAGAACCGAAGAGAAGAACTGATTGATTTACGCGACCCAAATTCCCATCCTTCCGGCATGCAGCATACATCCGAAAGCTCCTCAATGGTTAATGACACGCCCGATATTGATATCACAATTCACACGCCTGAGGTGTTTCTCTTTGACTATGGCACGGTTGTTATTTGGGGCATGTCGCCTGCCCAGGAATCTAGGTTTTTGTCTGACATCTCCAAATTCGCGACCTCAATTCTGAGCCCAGAGGATACTCAGGTTGAGAAATTCAATTTCTATTATGCCCGTGAATATCAAGCCCGAATTTATAACGATTTCATTTCTCTACGTGATTCACGAAACTATATGATCAAACTGGCGATTTCCCACGCTTTGGCACAGTCTGTCAAGACATCTCTGTTTGAGGACCTTGTTTCAGAAACAATATCCAACACCGCTCCCTTACCCGCCCAAATCGCCCAGACTGGAAGTGTGAATTTAACACGACGCCAAATCAACATGCAAGTTGGAGAGTTGTTCATCTTACGTATTAATATTCATTTACAAGGTTCCGTGCTAGACAGCCCCGAACTGATGTGGGCAGAACCGCAGCTGGAGCCTGTCTATCAGGCGGTCCGGAGTTATCTCGAGATGGACCAGCGTGTGACTCTCTTGACGGAGCGATTAGATGTGATTGCCGATCTTCTCGCGGTATTGAAGGATCAATTGACTCACCGTCATGGCGAATATCTTGAATGGATCGGTTAGTCCCCCCCCCCTCCTTCAATGAAACTGGTCTTACTAACGTTTGATTTAGTTATTATCCTAATTGCTGCAGAGATTCTTGTAGCTGCTATTAATATTGTAGTTGACTTATATGCTGGCGTTGAGTAAGCCGGCGAATCAGGCCCGGTCTTTTTCTACGAATGTTTGAAGGATTATTCATACCCCATTCTGCCTATCTTGGTTTTTTTTTTTTTTATTTTTTTTACCCTCTCCTATAAATAACTTCTTGTACTGGTGTTGGGGGTTGATTGCTTACGGGCATTGCATTACTGACAAAACAGCAATTGCATAAGCTATTGTTAGGTAGTTAGTCTCGATTCGGAAAAGAATGACTAAATGAATATACATGCATGAAACTGAATAACTGTAGGTATTTAATTCTTAGTGAGGAACCATTTCCAGGTAGGATTAAGTATACAATGAAGGCATGTTGAAGAATTCTCGACTTGCACATTATTAGCATTGTCTAACTAGTCACCTGTCGGCAATGATTTTTAGATATATATTAAAAAAAGGGATCCATGCATGTCACAAAAGGTTCAGGGGTGCGAGTGGTTCATTTCCAGTGAGTCCCTTTCTCTTCAATAGGGCAGCCCGATCTTCCAGAAACGCTTTATATGGCGGTTTCGGTATAGTCTTCTCCTCGTCTTCCCATACCTGGTATCCCACCTCCTCCCAAACTTGAAGTTGGCGGTTAAAATTTTGGCTTGGCTTGATTCTCTGCTTTGACAGAAGAAACTCCATCACATCCACCTGCTGCAAGCGCAATTTACGCATTAGATATGCGGCTATTACCGTTGGCGACCGTGAGACTCCAAGACCACAATGAATGAGTATCGATCCATGCTCGTCGGCGCCCGGCTGATCCTGATCCACCTGCTCAAATTCCACAGGCAATGAGGATAATAAAGAAAGCTTTGAAGATGCCATCTGATCAATAAAGTCACATATCTCACTCAGATGAACAAGAAGGTCTTGAGTCGACGAGTCTGCACACTGCACCCATTTATGACGATGTTCAGGGACCCCCGCTTCCCTTGTAAGACTACTCCACCACACCCACCGAGCATCAGTAAGAGAGACCATTGCATTTATGTGGTTTTCTTGGAGCATCTCGGGCTTGTACGATGCTTTGACATTGCCTAGGAAAAGTCCTGGGACGATCTGCTTCATTCGTGCCGCGGACGCTATTTCCCATCTCCTCTCCCTCTCCCTGTCTTGCATAGTAGGCTGCTTTGGTGGGGTTTCGTTCATGATGGTGCTTCTCCTATTTAGGAAGTGAAGGGATGGTAAGGTAGGCACCTAGTAGTCGCGCGAGCACTTGGGTTTATTTGTTGTAACTAGGGGGGTTTTGGTTGGCGCTTTGAAGAGGGAATGAAATGAGATGAGATGAGGCTGTGGGGAGAAACTAGGTACCTAGATATAGCTGTCTATGAGGTAATTATGTTACTCTGTAGTTGGTAACTTGCAACAGCAAAGTAGTAGTAGCAGCAGCATGATGAAAGGGTATTATTGAAAGTCGTTAAAGAAGGAAGAAAAAAAAATGTCAACGTCACCGTGAGCGAAGCAAAGTAAACTGGAATATTACCTAGTACCTACCGACCTAGTATACAGCAAACTCGAAAAATTGGCGGAACCAACCAGAAAGAGGATATGTGGTGACTGTTTTAAGCAACTTACAAACCTTCAATTACTGAGGTATAAGGTAGATGACCAAATGGATTACCGCCAAAGTATATATACCCTAAGTTTCTTGAGAAGATGTCTATTGTCTATTACGAGGTTCTAGGCCTTTTAGTATCTACTACAAATAAAATCAGCGTAGATACAACTTCTTAATTAAGATCAAGAGGACAAGATAGATCTAGTAGACTCCAGTCCATGCCTTTGGCGGGACTGGTATACGACCACGGCCGCACGGGGGACGTAGTAGTGGATTTACCTACATATAGCAGCTCTATACGGGTCCAGCAACTTGTTTATATGGTCAATGTTCCTAGAGCCACCAAGCTTCACCTATAACCCTGTATAAATATGATAAATTAAGAGGTATTGATACTTTGATTCCAAGTCTATATGATGAAATGGCTCTCCCAGTTGCTTCATGCCATGAAGAATTAAATCTGTATTTTGAAACATAACAAAGATAAAAAGACAGCCCTGGGATCTATTGGCCAATAAAAATGACAATTGAGAAAGCAAAATGGGGAAAAGAAAAAAGAATAAGGAAAGTAAAGAAAAGGGCCAAAGTCCAGGGAGGGAAGAAGAAAAAAAAAAAAGAAAGCCCTTATACTGGCAAACTTATAGTACCGAAATTGCAAGGCTGCACTGAGTCGATTGAGATAGCTTACCCACCCACCCATCAGAAAAAAAAAAAAAAATAAAAATAAAAGGCCAGGCAATCGACACGAGCTTACCATACGGTATATAATAAACAAGGGTGGTCATAAAAAAGGTAATTCATAAAATTGTCGATCAGGATCATATCACGCTTGATTCTCCTCCTCCTCTTTCGGTTCTGGTTCTTTGGCATCTAAGTCCATCGGAGTCGTCGAGTTCTCGGCAGAAGGCTCCCCAACCGGTTCCCTTGAGACAGAATCCCGGTTCTGGCTCCCTTGCTCGCTCGCATTGTAACCGTTATTCGATGCCTCTTTCTCCGCGCCAGATCCATTACTTCCAGTCTGGATGCGGAACGAGGATGTCATTTCTTCTTGGGTTGGTGCGGGAGCTAAGGGCGGCAAATTAGTCGATGAAGACTCAGCACCAGCCGCTTCAGGGTCATTACTTGTGGCAGCCGCAGCTTCATCCTCAACATCAAGATTGATATTTGACTTTCGGGATCGCTTCACACGAAGGGGACGCTCTTGAGGCTGGCCAGCATGATACACATCAGTTTTGAGTTCAGTGCACATCGGTTTATTCCACCACCTCTCAAGCTTAGGTAGGGGTGGGGGCAGGGAGAGAGAGAGAGAGCGAACACAGTAGGAAACGTTTTATATATATATATATATATATTTGGGGGGACTTCATACCGTCGGAGGTTGTTCATCTGAGCTTCCTTCTGTTTCGTCCTCAAAGGCAAGACCATTCTTCCCCGCCGGGGTTTCTCCAGACCCTAGTCCGGCAGTGCCGTTTAGGGACGCAGCATTGGTCATGATGGTGGCAGCGCGAGCGCGCAGTTCCGGATTGACGCCGGATTGTGCTTCCTCAGCCATACCAGTGACCATTGCTAGACGTTCAAGCAAGATGCATGACTCAAGACGCATCTTCTGAATGTATTGCCATCCACGCCGGTTTCGGACGCGCATGAGATCATTCTCGGCCTCGATCTCACTTAGCCGTTTCTTGAGAGCAATACATTTGCGCTTGTAGGCAGTCTCTACACTTGGGGGGTTGCTGGCTGGGTGGGATGTTGATAACCTGGAGGCTTCCATCTTGGTTGCTTGGTGTTATGATTTTCGATGGATGGTCGGGGAGGACGATGGAGAGCGAGTGTTGGGGAAGAAGGAAATATCAGAAAAGTTAACAAGGATACGGAGAAAGTAAAAGAGCGATTATTGGGGGGCAATTTTATCGCGTCTTAGTGTTGGAAGGGATTCGATAAAGTCAAGGTTTTCAAGGGCCGGCACCGGTTGCCAGAACAAAGAGAAACTAATGCGACAATGCGAAGTGGCTCGGCGGCTGTTGTAGAAGCACAGAGAGAGAGAGAGAACTTGAAGGAGGGAGGGGGCTATGGTACAAATCGGAGATAAGGTTGGGTAGAATCGGGATGAAACTGTCGCAGATTATCAATTAAAAGAGAGAGAGAAGGGAGCGAGAGTGGTGACGACGCAACAAGAAAGGAGGAAATTACGAGAGCTGACAATGCGAGCCAGAAATGTGAGGGTTTTGGATGGTTGGAGTCGCCAAGACTGTCAGCCTTGTTTTATGAAGGCGGTCAGCCTGCGAAGCTTCATCTTCACTTAAGAGAGTCTAGACACCATTCCCTGTCCTTTCAGTCATTCACGTACGCCGTTACCAGCTATTTAGTCTATCTACTCAAGTGGCTATTTCTTCTCCCTCATTCACTCCCAGCCCCACCCTTTTTAATGACCACCGGTGGTCGGAAGACCCAGGAAGACCTTGAAAGAATCATAGCTAGACAATCATCAGCTACCTCCGCAAACTGAAAGAAAGAAAGAAAGAAAGAAAGCACAAGAGGTCCACTTACATCAACCATTGGAAGCCCGTCAATGTACCCAGCATAACAATTCTGACGGGGAGACCGTTCCACAGTCCTGAAAACCCAATATTCTTGTAAATCCGCGACACGGCAGTCATGGCCGATTCACCAGCTATGGTTCTCAATCAGCCATTATAAATTTTCCGGATCTCAAGGGAAATCAGAATTGAACTCACCTTTTCGATCAGCATTCAATTTGCTAACCATAACATCGGCCGGATGGCTAACAATTGCACAAAAAATGCCGGCAATATACCCACCCAGGAAACTCACTCCGGTTTGCTGTAACCCGTTGAAGCTCTCCTTGGGTCGACCCAGCGTGCGATAGATGACACTCACAGTCTCCTCAAAGGTGGCAAATTTGGTCATGGTATAAGGGATCTGCCTCGCCCACAGCGGATATAACCCTTTGTACAGACCGGCGACCCCCTCCTTGGCGACGACCTTGCTCCAGCCCTCGCGCATGGTGTGGGCGAAGGGTGGCAGAGTGGTCTGCATGCGCACCTTGATCGCCTCGAAAGGACAGAGCGCCATGTCGGCGAAAAACTCAGCGGAGGCACTGGCACCGAGGAAGACAACCGTGCGGTTCACGCCGGGGAACATCTGGTCCCCGTAGAGGTACTTGAAGTATTCGTAGAGGCCATATTTGCCGGCGCCCTGGAAGGAGTAGCCAATGAAGGTCGGAGACCAACCGAAAAAGATACCGCGGACGCCCTCTTTAGAGATGATAGAACGCCATGCGGACAGATTGGAGGTATAGATCTTCGGGTCGACTTGTCGCCGGCATTTGACGAGGTCGAGGGGTGTGACGGAAGTATGGGTTGGACCTGTATTGTTGGTTGATGCAACGTTAATCTTCTTTCTTTCTTCCTCTCTTTCCTTGCCCTCTCTCGTATTAAATGGCGCAGAAATTATGAAAGAAATAAGAAAACTCACCACAAGCTGACAGGATTGACAACAGAGTTGCGTTAGCACATCCATATGAATGAGCAAAGCGACAGCACCTACTAATTTTGGGGTAACATACCGATAATTCCTCCCAATGTACAGAATCCAAAATATTTACTCGAATTAGGCTCGATCTTCCCAAAGGGAAGCCTTCGTTCTTGTGTTGCCATTGACAGGCCCTTTTGTTGCCTACCTATGATTCCGTCTCTCTCCGTCTCTCTAGGTACAGTACCTACGTAGGAACAAATCTCGATATTGCGCAGGAGAATTGTAACACCAATTCAAACAAAGAAAAGCTCTAGATGAAAATCACAATCTATCTTAGCACGATCGGAAAAGAAGGCAATGATAAAAATCGCAAGGGGAAAAAAAAAAAAAAAAAAAAAAAGGAAAAGAAAAGAAAGAAAGAAAGAGGGCGGGGAAGAAGATGGGGTTAATACTTCTAAAAGTAATGCGAGCTGGGAATGGGAAAGTAGGTAGAGGAGAAAAGGAAGTCTCGAGAGTAGGTAGCAAGTAGCCGAAGCAAAACGATTAAAAAGATAGGAAAAATTAAAGATCCAAAATAGAGTAAAAAATCTCCAAAATAAGTTAAATCAAAAGAACAATAATGAAATGAACTAAAAACCAGGCAAGGAAATCATCCGATATAAATACGTACCCTACCCTACCTACAATTCCCTCCCGACAACTATGGCGTCAGGACTTGCAGTGCCCAGTAGTAGGGCCCGGCTTATCTTCCTTCCTTCCTAGCAGGCAGGCAGGGGGGCGCCCTAAAAGAGCTTGTTTCCAACTGGGCCCTGTACTGTATGGTAGGCTCCACATTTCTTGCATTAAAATGTATTAATGACTGAATCATCGCCAGCTCGGAGACACCTCAGCTGTATACAATACGTACTAAAGGTACGAAAGATTATTTAGTATTTATTACCTGTTCTCTACCTACCGTAGTTACCCAATATAGCTAAGGTAAAGGTAGTGATAGGTAGGTCGGAGCGGAGGAAGATATGCAGCAGGCCCAACACATCCGTGGACGGCTTATCGGCACATCTCTCTCTCTCTCTTGACAGTTCCTACCTTACTCAGCCAATGTCAACCCAGATATTTCAGTAAGTAACAGTAGGTAGTGCTGATTACTTGATTTACAGCACTGCGTCGATCCTGCCTTTCCCTAGGTATAAGCCGAATTTCCGTCCGAATTTCCATAATTCATCCCCACCCCGAATTACATTACATACTAAGTATTTAATTAACTATCTATCTATTAATTTAGTGTCGTCATCAGAGGGAGGGCGGGGAATACTTAGGTACCTAGTAAATGAGTCTCGTGTCACACATCTTTGGCCAACGAACCTACTTAATAACCCCAGGGCCCTTACTGATTGTTGATAACTGTCTAGCTAACCATCCATCCATCCATCCATCTACTCTATCTGGTGATGTATGAACGTGTGGACTCTAAAGCCATTGCTGTTGTTTCTGGGTATTTCCTTTAGACAATCAGTACCTTAGAGTTACAGTAGCTCTGTAGTGTGGCAGTGAAGGAATGACATCATCATTAGATTATCCCGGGTGTGCCGCTGGGGAGCTACCTCGACCTGGTTATTCATCCTTTCTTATTTGATGTTCGCATAATACAAATGGCGGATAATATATCATACGATAGTCTTTCTTATATCTTTTTTTTTTCTTTTTTAAATAATATACGACAATTCAAGTATTATGAGATGGAGATGGGGTGCTGTAACTAACCCATGCACACAATGTACCTTTTCCGGCATCCGGACGACAAGCAAGCTACCATTAAAGCGGGGGGGAAGAAAAAGAAAATAAAGAAAGAAAGAAGAAAAGAAAAGAAGAAGGCAAAAAATTACTACTAATTCAATGAGCAAATACAAATTAATCTGACCCTAACAGAGATGGATAATATATACAAGGCTATCTACCCGCAAGCGTGGATAAAATTCGTCTCTGTGGCTGTGTAGAGGTATCCCTTGCAAGAACAAGGGCAAGCTTGATCCCAAGGACAGACCCAATTTGAGCTAGGAAATTCCGAAGCTGCTGCGCTTGCGTTGGGCTCGCAAACCCGCACGATAAGATATACCACACTGGCCAGATCATACTGTAGGCTGAGACTGCGCGAACACGCGGTTTCTCTGGTGTGGAAGTAGTAGAGGTAGGAGAATGAGGAGAGGAAGAAGTAGAGGAGGAGGAGGGGGTTGGATAAAATGAAGAAGTGGAGAACGATGTAGAAGTAGAAGGGTTACCCAATGTATCAACCTCACCAAAAGAATAGGGGAGACTTCGACAGACATCGGTAATCAATTTTTGGATAATCGGGGTAGGTGTTCCAGCTTCTGGATCACCAAGTGGAACCCCAGTCTCGGAAAAGGGTCCCTGCATGGCCATGACGACTGTGCGACGGAGCTCAAGCATGAATTGATGGAAGATGATCCGGACTGCACGGTAGTAATTCCAAATAGCCGCCATAGAAACGTGTTGGTAGGTAATGAGCGGTTTGCCGGTTCTCTGAGAATAGACAATCAGGGGCAACCACCGCTCGGGAAGCTCCTGGCTCCATGCGGTGAGTTCAAGGTTAATCTGGCGCCCTGTTTCGATCCAAGATGTGAGTTTCGCAATACCATTTGCATCAAGGACGGACGTGGGTGAGGACGACGCTTGGAGTGATGGTGCCGAGGCTAGAACTAGTCTGCTTATTTTCGAAGCAATAATGATTAATCGTTCTGCAGGGTCCGTCGTAGTTCTCAACTGTTCTAGAATCCAATCGGAATCGATATCGTATCGGGGCTTTTCCCCCAAAGCTAGAATTTCGACATGCTGGTGAGGGTGTGTTAGTCGACTCAGATGACAACCAAAGAAGCGGATGCAACTAACCGTCTGCGCATACGCGAAGTGAAACAAATCGCGCCCGCGTGCATGTCCAAGTTGCCCGCCGCCTCTCAATTTCAACAACAGCTCGATCCCCGCCGAGTGCGAGCTCGAAAGGCCGTTTCGCTCACCAGTAATATCTTCAAATAGCGATAGCAAAGCTATCGTTGCAAAGGTTTCATCCTTGACGGCCTGGCTTTGCGAGTTCAGGGCGTGCTGGAGTCCTCGAAGCGCTTTTCCATATCGCTCTCTCGCACGTACTGTCAGTGCGGGGGCCTTGACGTGGTTACTGAGGGCGATGAGAGCCGTCGCATCCACAGCGAATCGTAGACAGTCAGCGGCAGGATTGTGAAGGTTGTCTTCTCGACATACGGTTGAATATAAGTCTGGGAGGAAGCTGAACTGGCCGAAACAGTCATCGCTATCATTGGTAGTGTATTGGTCGAAGAAATAGCAAACCGCGCGTTGCTCCCACGAGGAGTCGACTACCTGAAGCGTGGAGGATGAGGGGGGCAGTGAAGTTCCCTGCTGATGTCTTTGCTGGTTCACGGGAGGTGAACTACCAGCTCTCTTCACAAGCCGTTTGATCTTTGAGGTTTCATGTCGGAATATTGTGTCCAGTCTGTACCCAGGACATGGTCGTCCATACACAAGACAGTTGCGACAGCCCGGGAGCGCTTCATCGCACTAAGTATACATACAAAGTGTTAGTTAGTCCAGATATGACGTAGGACAAAGAGTGATATTTGCTTTTGTTGGTAGACCAATAACATCCAATCAAATTAAATCGTCGAAAGCAAAGTGGGAATTTGTCCTACCTTAATCTTGCGTTTGCGACACAGGTGGCATCCAGTGCTTGGTTTCCCCCCATATACCATGATCACCTCCACATGTATTTTAACGGCTATAGTCCCTCAGTTGTGATTATTTTTATTAGGGAAGAAAGAGGCTGTCTCTCCTTATCTGTTTCGTATATCGGATCCTCAGTGACTCAAATCAAAACAATAATCACAAATATTTACTAGTTTTAGTTGTCCCCCATTCCCCCCAAAGATAAGTTGAAAAAAAAAAAAAAAAGGCTGAGTAAAGGGATATGTGTTGGTGTTGCCTAATCAGTTGGTAAAGTTAAAACATACGCATGAACCAACAGTGGATTAAGGTCAATCATCCGAATGAGAATCAACGGTCTGGCCCACCGTTGTTATACTGGACCGGAAATTAGATGCAGCCTGGTTGCTTGAAGAGTACTACCGATTTAGTATTGTATCAAGAGTTTCCCATTTTCACAAGTGATTTCCCCATTTTTCTCACAGCGGAGAAGGGGGTCACTACTAAAGCTTAGTCACATTTCCAGTGATGCCGAGGGGCTTGACTAAATGAATAATGAAAGGAGCTAATTTCCAAAGTTTGGTTGGCCCCCGCCAAAAGGGCCAAGCCTTTTTTAAATTTCCCTCGAAAGGCTGGATAACATGAGCTTCATGGCTTAATACTATGTAAGGAACCCTGCAGGCGCCTGTGAATCTGTTCCATGGTATCCTAGCTTCACCGTCATATAACGGAAAAGGACACCACGTAGAGTAGCTTGGCTGCTGGGCTATTTTTTTTCAACACTTAGGGTATCTGCTAGAGAACAAGCCAACTATACAGACGTCTCGGGGTTCAGTGTACTGGCCTCTTCAAGGTTGGTAACAATTTCATCACCTGTCTATCGCTATCTATCGCCTAACACTGTAGAGCAGTCTGTGGAAAAAAAACATAGTTCGTACATTCTTTTGACTTGGGTAATGTAAAACACCAGGGCCGTGCAAGAAGCCTCCTTCCCCGTGTCGGAAATAATAAAGCTATTGGGAACTCAATAACAATCCATAGTTCTTAGTCCAGCTGCTATCAAGGTCGGTAGCTCCGCACCGTCATATGGCAGAAAATTCAATTGGAGAGGAAAGAGGGAGAAAAGAGAAGAAAATAGTAGAAATAACAGACCATAACACCCAGAATGCAAATGCTAACCAGTTTTAGATTTAACCGAATGCCCTTTACCCGCCAGTGGTCGAGGTTGTATTCAAATCTCGTGAAGATAAGGAAGGAATCAAGGCAACAACGCTGAATCCGCAAAGCAAGAACCATTATATGATCATCATAGTGCGAAGTTGAACAATCAAGCAATCAAGACGGAGCATCTAGCATGAGTTGGTCGCCGTCGCTACTACCATGCGACGGAGGTGACGTCGCTAGATATGCTCGGGACCGGTTGCTGTCACTTGCTGAGCGTATTGAACTGCTTGAGGAAGTCTCAACACTTGATACGTTATCTCCAATTTCTTCCGGCGGCGGCGAGAAAGTCCAGACCTAGAGCACCTTGTTAGAGTCTACTCTAAAGGAAGAAAACGAAGAGCAAATAGCCAAGGATGGCTTACCTCCATGACAGTGCGACCTGACCTACTAGCCATAATCACAGCCTTCTCCTCCTCAAACGTAACTCTCCAGACGGTTTCAGAGGGAGTCGATAGTTCGCGAAGTAATTGTCCAGTTTGTAGACTCCAGACCTTAACACGGCCATCGCTACCGCCGCTAACAATCCGAGAGCCGTCAAACTGGAGGCTGGTCACACTGTTATCATGGGCTGCGAGCCGGTGGATGGGAGCCATTTTTGTCAGAGACCAGACACGAACAGATCCATCAGATCCGCCGGTCACCAGAGTGTCGCCACTCATTTGAAGCTGTCCAACCAAAGATGTGTGGCCTTGGAGGATCGCATGACACTGACCAGTGAGAGGATCCCATACCCGGACGCTCGTGTCAAGGCTTCCGGTCGCGATCCGTCGACCATCAAAAGCTATCGCATAGATCTGACTAAAGTGGCCCGACAGAGCACGTAAAAACCTCCCTTCGGAGATCTTCCAGATACGTGCGGTTGTATCATAACTACCCGATACGACGATATCGCCATGTACAGCTAGGCATCTCACACTCGCTTGATGTCCAACCAACACATTTCGGCATGTTCCGGTCGTGAGATCCCAGATGCGGAGGGTCGTGTCTCTGGATCCGGAGATGGCAGTATTCTCGTCGGACATTTTCAAGCAACGCACGGTTGATGTGTGCCCGCGTAATAGGTGGATTCCGGTCCTATACAAAGGTGCCATCACATCAGTCATTCTGCCATCAACTAATCAAAAGGGTGACTAAGGGACTGCTTACCCAGTAGCCATGTTCCAGACTCTAACTTCACGATCGCAGCCGCCACTCACAAGGATGTCATCCCAAGGGACCATGGCCCAAACGCCCATCACATGACCCTGTAGTGTTTTCTGATTCTCCCCGTTGGTATCATACACATGAATTTTTGCATTATCCAGCGAAGCCACAATATATTTAGGGGTTAAGTGCAAACTTGTAACTACGCCTTGATCAGGTGACATATGTCGCATAGTACATCGTCCACCCTTGTTCCACGCAGACTCTACCATATATTTTTGTTTGAAATGAGACCGATAAGATAGAGGCCGGGGGCGTCTCTTTCTTGACGGTGAGTTCGAGAAAGAGGGCCAGTCGCTTGATAACGAGCGGGGGCTACTTGCAAAGGCATCACGGGGTTGCAAGGCGCTGTTCGGTCGTCTTGCGAGTCCGGGTAGAGAGTGAGTACGAGGATTATAATCCCGATCATCGTCCGAGAATCTTCGTTGAGCATAAGTATGCTTCTCGCAAAGATTTTTCCATGTGATGTCGTCATTCAAAAGCTCATGCCATCGATTTGAGACCTGAGAAGCTCTTGCTAATGTTTTAGGATCGTCGATGAAAGAGAGAACCTAGTTCGAGTTCCCCAGCGGTCAGTTTAAATCGGCCACGTTGTCGCAGGGCTTATCGATAGCGCACAAGTTTAACTTACCCTGAGACAAAGCTCATTGGGAAAGACCAGGAATGGATCTTTCCTTAATCGGGGGCCAACATAACTCGAGACGAAGCTGAGGTGCTGGCTGTCGCACAACCCAAGTATACCCTCTAGGAACTTTTGTTTTTTAAGACTCGATAGGGAGCTAAAGTGAATGCGGGCATTCAGCAAGATGGCCTCATCGTCGTCTTCAGCAGACTGCCATGCCGGTGGTCTCTGGTGAGGGGTTGGACTAGGAGCCGGGGTTGGAGGCGACGCAGGCGCCGAGGGGAGGAGATTGGGGGGAATAGGAGTAATAGTCTTATGGGACGAAGACAGCGACCTCGAGTGTGAGCTCATCCCGCTGCCGACCGAGTCGATAAATGAGGTCCGATGAGTGTTCATGGATAGCCGCGCGACAAAACGGTTGGGTCATCCAGGGTATTATTCCACCGACCTCTTACAATGAAACAGTATATCCTCACAGGCGGCTCGAAGACCGGCTTCATTCATAAATACAATAAGAAAAAGAAAAAAAGGAAAAAAGAAAGAGGGAGAAATAGAGGCAAACGAGCGAGAGAGGTATTAAGAAAGAAAGTATTAAAAAGAAGAGACGTTTGAGGGACGAGGGAGAAGAAAAGGTTGAAAAATTATCATTAAGAATAAAAACAATAGAATAAAAATCGAAAGGTCGAAGTGGAGGGGGGAAAACGGAGAGATAAGAGTGGATGATCACCGACAGGTGGTTTGGAAAAACTGCCCAGTGCTGTTGCTGGTTGGGTTCAGCTGGGAGGTGATAGCCGGAGAATAGGGGGGCGGAAGGGAGGTCAGTGGTGTTAAGGTGCTGAGCGATTGGAAGAGATGGAAAGGGGAGGAAAAAGGAAAGCGACTAAACAGTAGGTACTGAGGGAGAAAAAAAGTAAAAGAGGAAAAGAAAACTTGAGTACAAGGTAGGTAGGTAGGTAGGAGGTAGATAGGTGGAGTAGAGATATCCCTACTAATGTACGTCTTACACCTGAGTCTCTCTTTGAATGTGGCTACTCGAGATGAGCAAGAAAAGGTGTGCTAACTAACAAGACCCAACTCATTTTAGCACGAGGGACATCCCGACGCCATCCTTGAAGCCAAAAAAAAAAAAAAAAAGAAAGAAAAAAGAAAAAAAGCGAGACTAGAACTACGGGGAGCGGCTACGGCCACTCCGCAAAAACTTGTAAGTTGCATTTGTTTTCTGCCGGCAGAACTCGTTCATTTGCTCTCCATCCTGCGCCCTCTATGCACTCTTAATGCGCACTGCCCACGATCTCTATCAATGTATGTACCGTATCTCGTACTGAGGTGCCTATCAGAAGAGACTTTTACCCAGCTGAATCTACAAACCTTTCAACTATGTACCCATTTGGATATCTCCTCCAAGCTGCCGATGAAGATTGTTCCTCTTAAGTTCTCACCGTTTGATGAAGCGCTCAACCGTTCGAGTCAGCACTAATCCTAATGAAGAAGGTCGCTTCAGCCGCAGCTTAGAAGGGATGAACTCTCTGAAGTTTGGACGGAAGAAGATGGGCTATAACTAGGTCCTATATCATGGATTACCTTAAAAAGAATTATTCGACTGACTAATTCCTTCTCCTGCAGCCATGCTGCTGGTTGCCACATGACTTATCATGTGGCTAACTACAAAAGAGAAAGGCGGTGAAAGCATGAAGACAGACACCGCCGCAGGTACAGGGGAGAAATGATGTAGGGAGTGGCTAGGTATTTTACCAGACTTCTCCGAAAGGGATGGTACGTGCATTCTGTGAACTCGGCCGAAGCACCTCATTCTAGCAATTTATGCTTGTATAAGAGAGAGCTCTTATGGCGCAATACAAGAAGACGTAAGTGGCAGATACTTCATACCTAGATAAGGTAAGGATGAGTGCCTCAGCTTCTTGAAAGTTTTGCCTTTTGAAGAATCATTTTCATCTATTCTGCTTATTCATGATTCATGTTAATTATGTGGAGAGGTTTCATAGAGCGCAGAAGGGCTTGGAGGCGTTCTTTCACTGGGTTGTCGAAGAAAACGTGTTTAGATCATATCTGGCCTGCAAAGGATACATATTGCTTCTTCATACAAGTCAGACTAACGATGCACTTCTTCTTTTTTTTCAGCAATTCTTACACAGACTGAACTCATTAGATCAATTATGTTGTTTAATCTATTTCATTTCAAATCTATTCTCATTGCAACCATGTGGGTTTGAAATAAAGCCAGAATAACACAAGAGCAGAACTTTAACTCTTCATATCACAAGGTATATTTGAGAACAGCTAACAATGCCAGGAAGGAATAATGCTAACAAAAATAACAGGGCCAAAAAGTACACTCTTTTCATCAAAAAACATTGCGGATAGGCAATAATAATACCTATCCACTGACGGAGCCACCCAATCTTCAGTTGCCCCATGATTTTCCAAATCGTTTTACATCCAAGTTTAAAATGGTAATAAACACAAGTCAAATAAAAACGTAAGGAAAAGTATCTTCTTTTATAATAAAAAATTTCAAGGAAAGGAAAGAAGAAAGAAGTAAACAAGGAGAGTGGGAAAGAAAGAAAAAGAAAAAAAAGAAAATAATGATCAATAGAATATCCGAGGCTTAGTGAGCATGTCCTATTTGGAGGAATAAGGGAAGGATCATGCCAATCACAGAGGCAATCAAGTCTCTCATGGACTTGTCTGATTTCATTGGTAGGTCTCTAGAGTCGCCATAGCCGTTTTGCAATTCGCGGGATGTTGAATTCGAACCATTCTCCTGCATTGTATGCATGGCGACGTACCTATCAAAACACAAGGGTCAGTGACAGTAATTATTAGCGAGCGTAATACATCGGATGAAACCTACAGGAATGTGCCTGCGGAGAAAAGCAGAAGCATTCCCGTCCGCCAATTAGTATGTGCATCTTCCCCACTGGCGCCCATTACATTAACGAATAGGAAAGTCGCTAGAGCGCCTACAGGGGCTGCGAGGCTGAATATCAATAGGTGGGCTCGAGCAGCACGGCTGGATAAGCCCTGTTTGAGCAAGATCGATGTGAGCCCAAAAGATGCGGGGGCCTTGTGAACCATAATCGCTAAAAAGATGATAAAGCTGAGGCCCGTGTCGGAGCTCGACGCTCCAAGCGCGATACCGTCGGCGGCAGCGTGAATAACAAGTCCGGTGGTGGTTGCAAAGCTGTGACTGCTCCGGGGAATGCTGCTAGCATCTAGCAGGCCGCCTTCTCGTGAGGGGGATGAGTTTCGACGGAGACCGGAGCCTAGGTTGTCTAAAGAGATATGATAAGGGGGTTTTTGTTGTTTAGATGGTGTCGCAAACTCGGGAATTTTATCAATGAGATACATTAGAATGAATCCACTGATGAGTGCAATGCCAATCCAGGCATGCGGCGAGCTTTCTTCGTGCTTATCAACGTCGGTCTTGTCACTCGAGGCTTCCTCTTTTCGCTCCTCAAAATCGAGATGAGTTGTTCGAGACACATGTATGGTGGTTCCAACCGCGAGTGTATCCACGGATCCATCGAAAGATCGTGGCTCTCCACCTAAATCAAGATGTCTGGCCTCGACAGAGGGTATTCTATTATGTTGCCAGTCAACTAAAGACGCCGCTGAGCGACTGCTGACGGTTTTCCGATCAGTCGGCGTGCTCGCACTGTATAAGGTCTCGACACCCTCTGGTATAATTACAATCAATGAAGTTCCGACCAAGACTCCCATGCCAATCGACGAGATCAGTCGCAATTGCGACGGGGAAAGCTTGAAGGCCAGCGGTAATGAACCCACGAGGAAGGATCTATGCAAAACGGTAATGGGACACAAGAGCTGTTAGTCGATTCAAGATGCACGCAAAATACCTAGCTAAAAAGGCAAGAGGGACAGATTTTAGCTCACGTAACAGCCATCACAATGCTCAAAGCGAGCAAAGTGAAAAGTCCCTCCATGGTCGGCCTCTCGTCCTAGAGCTTCTTCTCCGCTCTAGAGGGCTCCGCTCATGTTGTCAGTTCCACAATAAACAATTCGTAACAATGTAAGCTGCGGCTGAGGGTTTGGGGATGAATTATTATTGTTTGGTCGACCCCAAGGGTGAGAGAAGAGGGGGGGTGTAATCGGCAAGCCGGGTGGTGTTCAGCTCAATCCCTCAATAATAATGGCGATACTGGAGGTAAGTTTCCAGGAACGAGTGACCGAGTCCCAGTACGGAGTGACCGTGACTGAAAACGTGGCGTCGGTTTGATGACGATCCGCCGCACTCGGAAAAGGAAAGGGGTGTATTTTTGGTAATCCAGCATTTTTGGGTTCCATTGGTGGTTATTTTAACACAACGGCCCCACGGTTATCTCGATCCGACTTGTAGGTCGATAAAAAGCTACAATAATTATGCCTTTATGTCTTCCCGAATGCATTATTGTTACTAAGTCTCAAAGGAAACTACGTACATTAACTAGATATCAACTTACCGTGTTATAGGGATAGAATAACAGGACAATCATTATCCATTAGGTACCTGGTAATTTGTGGACTTTTTATAGAGTCTTCTGTACCATGGGTATCTTAAATTATTGGATGTATAGGTGGGTCTACGGCCCCATGGAATTCATTACCTGGGTAAGGTCCCTTAGGTATTTAGGTACGTATCTGTTATTTTTCGAGGACTTTTCAATCCTAGTATGTACTTCGCATGGTGTGGGGGGAAGGTGTTGAGAGGAAACAAGCTTGGATCAATTATAATGCATAAGTAGGCAGGTAGGTAATGTCCAGATTGTGATGCAATCTGATCGAGATTTCTGAGGATTCGTCACGATTACCGCTTTCGAGGAATGCAATAATTGTACCAATGGTACCTAGAGGAGGTACTCTACCATTTCTGTCACGTTATTAGCATGAGCTAGGGTTACTCACCAACTATTCTATACGGGATAATATAGCTTATACTTATTGATTGCCTTTGAACTTTCTATGTGAAATGGCATATCCGTTTGTGACGAGCGCGACACTTTCATCGAATTTTATCTTATTTTTTATTTCCCCCGCCCCTTGTTGAGTCTATCAATTCTGTTTTCTATCTGCTTGATAACATTGAAACTTCAGTGCAAGGATCACCTAATTTATGTAAAACCATGTCGAATAATGTCAAGAATACTGTTTGGAAGAAGATCTGCATGTGCATAAAGTATGCTATACGGATGAAGAATGTGAGGAGAATGCAAATAGTGAGTCTAGGTTACATAGAACGGTGTTTTATATTTGGGCAATTACGATCTACTTGACAGGGGTATCCAGGCACTAAAGAGCTACCGACTGCTTGATATTAGTTATTTTGCTTATTTTGAGCTGAGGAAATTTTGCCTATCCTAGGTAGGACTCTGTATTGTCCCTACTCCGGGATAGTTGTTGTATACCGACAGGTAGGTAGGTTTGACTCTATAGTCAAAGATGGGCCGGTGATATCTAGGTACGAACACGGAACTAGAAGAAAAATGGGTTCAAAAATCGAATTATAAAGACGATCTCTAATAAAGCTTTCACAATCATACTTAGCTTTTTCCCTTTATTTCTATATCGCAACATTCAGGTTCCACATTATTGATCGATTTATAAACACCCGCCAATTTTATGCAATTGCAATCATATGGTAAATAAAACTGTAGAACAAAAGGACTGTAGTAAATAAAGCTAATAAAATTACCATAAGAACTTGTCCTCGAGAAGTATCTAGAGACAGAAAAAGCATCTTATTTAGCAAGCAGCCCACCATCAACCACAATGCTCGTCCCTGTCACAAAGTCACTGGCTGGACTAGCCAAAAACACAACCGCACCGTGAAAATCCTCTGGTTGTCCCCATCTCCCAGCCGGAGTCCGGTTAATAACTGCGTCATGTATCGCTTTGTCGCGGATATATGTCTCCGTCAAGGGAGTTTGGGTATATCTATGTCTTTCATGAGTTACCTCTTCCACCAACGGGGGTTATACTCTCTCGGCTGGGTTGTAGCCAATGCTATCCACTCCAGCTAGTAGGTTGAAAGAGAGGGAAAAAAAAAAAAAAAAAAAAAAAAAAAAAAAGAAGCTCACCCAGGACAAATACAATTCACTTGAATACCCTTCTTAGCCCACTCATTGCTCATGGCTTTTGTCATCTGTAGCACACCTCCCTTGGAAGCTGCATAGGCACTGATATTCTCTCCACCAATAAAAGAAATGATACTACCAACGTTAATAATCTTTCCTGGTCTGTTAAGTTGAAGGAGTCGACGGCCAAATTCTTGGGCTGCTATGAAGGTCGCTTTGAGGTTCACGGAGAAGACCTAAGGTGATGCATGGTCACTCAGTTTGCAACTCACACTACTCTTCTTTAAACTCAGGGAAGAGGGAGCTGGGAGAATATATATACAGCATCAATATCCTCATCCTTTAGTTCTTCCACTGCTCCCCGTCGATTGATACCAGCACAATTAAGAAGAATATCGGGCGTGATACCGCTATCCCATATCCGGGCAAATGTGTCGCGGAGGGCTTGACTGTTCGAGACATCTGCTTCGAAGATTTGGAGCTGTGAATTGGCCGCATGTAGTCTATCAGTTAAGAGAGGGGTACGAGGGTCGTCAGGTAGTGTAATAGCGACAATACTGGCACCGGCATTGGCTAGAGCAAGGGACATTTCTAGACCGAGCCCGCCGGTAGCACCAGTGACTATGGCGGACTTTCCGGCAAGTGAGAAGAGCGAGGTGAGATAGTTAGACATGGTGGGGTTATTATGGCTACCTGTAAGTCTACGGATGTGTTTTGAGGGGAGTCTTTTGGTTATTTATAGAATGGGGGAAGGGGGGCATAAATAAAGAGAGGGGTTTTGAGGGGCAGATGCCGATGAGAGAGGGGGGGGTTTTTCCCCGCAATTTGAATTGATTTCTAGATGCATGTATATGTATTAGTAGGCATAATTTTGTCAACTATAAGGGGTACGAATGTGACTATTTTGATCTAGAGCTTCCCCTACGCTTTTCGAGAGCTGTGATACCTATGCACTCCCTTCCTCACCCGGATATATATGGTCTTGTGCCCTTAAGAAATCCCGTAATCTTTCTTCTTTTGCTCTTATGTAGCTCGGGCTTAAAGTAGTGCCATAAGCCTCATCCGTCTGCGCGATAACCTTTTCTTTCCAGTCTGTTCCTTGAGTCCCTAAAACATTGACCTGTCCTAGCCCATCCCATACCTCCTGCATTGTACCTCCCAGCTTGTCAAAAAAGGCTCGGATCCCACCCTCTCCACCTCCTTGCTGGTAGCTTTCGAAGACACCGTTCCCTGCCCATCTTGGGCCCAGACTAGCCATCATAATAGTATCAAGGTCCTTAGCACTCACGACATCCTCCTGAACGAGGTGGCATGCTTCTCGTAGCAGCGCAAAAGCCAGTCGGTTCCCCACAAATCCTGGTACCTCTTTACGGATGACGACGGGGCGATGGTTCGACCCAATGGAGGAGAAGTATTCGCGCACAAACTCCACTCTCTCTGGGGCAGTGTCCGCCGTTGGGACAATCTCGAGAAGCGGCATAATATGCGGGGGGTTGAAAGGATGCACGACCAACAAACGGGTCTTGTCTTGCATATCACGCTGCTGTGCGGAAGCTGCAATTCCCGACGTACTGGTCCAGAAATGCGCCGTGGACGGGGCAAAGGACTCAATCTGTTTCCAGATGGACTGCTTGAATGCGAGATTTTCAGGGCCTTGCTCCTGGACGATTGTGGCTGAGGCGCAAGCGGATTCTAAAGAGGTGTGTAGGTGTAGACGGCCCGTTGCAATCAGCGTGTCCACTTGGGGTGTATCTGGGGTAAGAAACTTGGGGAGTGTCTTTGAGATATACTCCTTGAAATCAGGCCTGGTGTCGAAAACATCTACGACTGTGGTTTTGTGGGCAAGATGGAGGGCAGCAAATGATATACCGATCGTTCCTAGGCCGATTAAGGTGATCCGCTGAGGGCTGGTGGACATTGTGCTTGTGGTTTGGAGACCCGTCGTCTCTGCTGCGCGAATAGCAGGTAATCTGGTTAAGTTCTGGGATGCAAAATTTCACTATTGGCGAAGAGATAACTTGAGGGGGTTGATTGACGACCAGTCTTTCCCCGCCATCGGACAGATCTCCAAACCAATGGGTGGGCTGCCGAGGCTATTTCTCCAACGTCCATCAAACCAGGCGTTTAAAAGCCATCATCATAGCTTGTTTTGTAAGACTAAATTTAAGCCTTTCCTTCTGCTCAAATAATGCTTTTATATTCTTCTTGATGGATCTATTATCAAGACTGAACAAGCACAGGTTAATGTATACTAGGTAACACTTGTTATTGCTGTTGCGGTTATTGGCTGCGAACTGGGAAAAGAATATAATCTTCCATTCCCGCCCTTACCATCTTCTGTGTAGATGATGTAAAATGAAATTTTTTTCTTATCCATTTCTTTGCTACTTCAAAAGTAAAAAGTGAATCCCTTTGGTGCAGGAGACTAGACCACCGGGATCGAATCAATCACCATTAAAACCAGCCGCTAAACCCGATATGGTTATACCCGCTCCGCGCCCCAACGCGAGTCAAACGCGAAAAAAGAACAAGCTGCGAACAGCTGGAGAGAAAGTCCATGAAAGCTATTATTAACTACTAATATTGCAATTATCTTCTTCTTCCATCTGGCGCCCCTCCATTCTCTCCCTGTCTCCACCATCATCACAGAGAGTCGCCATCATGTCTAATCAAAGCGACTGTATCTATCCCTTCTCTTATTCCGATGATTCCTGTCCTCGGTCCTCTCCTCTCCATCCAAGCTGACTGAACGCCTTCCTGCAGGGACTTGCGACGCCAATGACGCCGTCCAGATCACCATCGTCCAGCCCGGCCAGGAGAAGCCCACTACCCTCTCCAGCTTTCATCCTCAATTTACATATCCTATCTTTGGGGATGAGCAGAGTATATTTGGCTACAGGGGTTTGATAATCCGCCTGCGATTTGCAGCCCATAACCTGCGCCCACACGTTCACATCTCCTACGATGAGAAATTCAAAGCTGTGGCCGAGACGGAGCCCGTCGATTTACTTAAGGCGCTGAAACCATTCGTTGTAGAAGGTGAGCTTGATTGATGTCTATCTGTAAAGTTGTAGCCTTTCTCCTATTGTCACTAATGCGCCGATTCCCAGAGGCCTTTTCATCCCTGCCCGACTACGAGAAGACACTCCAGGAAGAAGATGAGAAGGACTTCGTTCCTCCGGGAAAGCTAGTCCACAGCTACACCACCCGCGGGCGATCATACGAGATCTGGGCTGGGTCTCTCGCTGACCCTCGGGTTCGAGAGCTTCTGAACCGTGCTCAGGTTCTTATCTCCCTTTTCATTGAGGCTGGAACTCCTCTTGACACAGATGATTTTGAGTGGACGCTCGCACGATGGACGGTCTATTTTGTGTAAGATGCTTCTGGGCGACTGCCCGACGGCGATAACTGACGGTGTATATAGATACGAAAAGGTCAACCCCCCGACCCCAACAGCGTCTCAATACTCCATCGTCGGATATGCAACAACTTATCGGTGGTGGCTCTACTCAAGGGATCGCGCACAGGAGCCAACCATTAAAGACGAGCCATTCCCTGGCCCTGAGATCAGACCTGCAGAACTCCCTTCCCGACTGCGGATTGCACAGTTCCTTATCCTTCCACCGCACCAACTCTCTGGGCATGGCATCCACCTCTACAATACAATCCATACCGCATGCGTCAACGACCCTACAATCGTGGAACTTACAGTAGAGGACCCTAATGAGGCATTTGATGTCCTCCGGGACACTGCCGACTATCATATTCTTCGCCCAGAGTTCCTCAAGCATGATCTAAATATCAACCCCGACCCGTATAATGGACAATCCAAGTCCAAGCGTGTCCCAACATCCGCTCTTATCCCCACCACACTACTTCATGACATACGCACAAAATTCAAAATCGCCCCGACCCAGTTCGCCCACATCCTGGAGATGTTCCTGCTCGATCGGATTCCACTAGCGAACCGCCAGAAGGGGGGAGCGAATATGGCACGTCTACTCATCAAAAAGCACCGAGCTGCCGATCCAAATGAGCGCCGTTACTACTGGTGGCGCATGCTAACCAAGCAACGCCTTTACAAGCGCTCCCGGGACATGTTAATCCAGCTAGAGCTGGAGGAGCGTCATCACGCCCTCGAGGAGACTGTCTCGAACGTGGAGACTGGCTATGAGGAGCTGCTGACGGCCTTCAACGACCGACACGAACGTTCCAGAGCTCGAGAGGAAGAAGAGGGATCAGACGATTCAATTAACGAGGGCCAACGGGTCAAAAGAAAATTCACCGTCGATGATGACGAGGATGAAGACGACGAAGAAGACACTGGGGCTGCCAAGCGACCGAAGGTTTGAACGTAACAATGTGGACAGTGACAAAGAACAATAATATTTTTTTGATGTCTCTTTTCATTTATTTAAAAAAGAACCACCCTCTTAACTGATCTGTATGCCCGCAGGAAAGCTGTCATGTAATATTAAGATAAAGGAAATGAAAATGAAAGTTTTACTCCGTTCCATATGTATATGTATTACCTTGTAAACAAACGACAATTTTACCAACCGTTTGTTATATTCTAAACCAGCCATCACTACCACCTAAAAACTTGTCTTCATCTACTACCGGTCAACATTGGTAAATGAGCATGGGTAAGCATCAGCATCAGCATCCCCATTCATCCTCCTTAACTTGCTAGAGATATTGCATCCTCAAGAGGAAAGAAAAGAGGAACGCACGTAAGCGGACTTTTCTCTTTAAAAAAAAAAAGTTCTTTTTGATGACTCTTAAAGATTCAAAAATGGCATATGTATGTATGTATAGTAATATGAAAATACCTAAATAATCACCGCCTTAAATATGTTCAAACAGCATATATTATATTACCCATCTTTCCGGAAGCTATTAGACAAGAGAAGAAAAGAAGATACAAATATATTTATTTAAAAAAAAAAAAAATCCACCATAGGGAACCAGAAAAAGAAAAGAGACAAAAGAACTCAACTCATGGATGGTAACTTGGGGGTGGTCCGGTATCGGCCGTTTCCAAGGTATCTAAAGTGACACAAGATGGAGTATCTAGACTCATTAAGCTACTTGTTCTTGGGGATAAGATGTTCGTCGAAAGACCAGCTGTTGACGACTGTGATGAGGATGATGATGATGATGATAACGATATTGCAATTGATGATGTTGTTGTTGTTGCTGCTATACTTCTAGGACGGGCAGTGGGCTTATTCCTCCGCTTATTCAGGAGCTCGATAATTTCCTCGTCGGCATCTTGGACGTGGGAGTAGACACTTTCAAGATCTTGTGTCGGATTGAGAACAAGCTCGCCGACGTAATTGAGGGCTTGGCGAAAGCCCCAGATTTCAGCTTGGATTACATCCCGCGCGTCAGTGTCGAGGGACTCAGATTCTGCATTGGTTGGTGGCTGCTGTGGGTGAGACTGGTTAGGAAAGTGGTCTGGAAAGGCGAGATCGTTGAGCGGTTGTTCATGGTGTTGGTAGTCATCATGGGTAGAGGGCGTTATGGAGAATGAGGAAAGGTCTCGAGAAAGGCCTTCCCACCATTGTTGCCATTGGAGACGACGTGCGGCTGAACGATAGGCTCGTCGGGTCTGTCGCTCTTCACGTCGGGCAGCAAAATCAGCTCGGCGACGTCGACAACGCATGCTGTGGTGGCAGATCATGAAGGTTAGAAAGGAAGTGCCGCCGAGCAGGAATACAACGACGCCGACAGTGAAAACATCTATTGTGGCGAGAGTTGTTTCAGGGTCGATTTCAATGTAACCTATGTTGTTGGGGCTTGGTGTGCTAGCTGGTGGGGTCGTGAATTGTTCTTCAGAAGGAACAGAAGATAACTCTTCATTTGTGTCTGGAGACTGGGTGCATTGCCGGTGATTTGGGCATTGAGAACAGAATCCATTTTGGAAGGATGGTGACAATGACCCAAACCGGAATTTCGTCTGACGGAGCAGAGCTGGGATTTTAGACCAAGAGACCCTAATTTTGCAGCGGATGGTGGTGCAGTCCTCCCACTTTGTAGAGTGGCTAGAGCAGCTGTTTTCCAGTATCTGCAAGATCTTGGCCTCCTCCTCCTCTACTTGCTGGTTTAGCTTCTGAGCTTTGTACTTGAGATCCTGAAGCTGGTTCCATAAAGCCTCTGTGTCTTCCTCAACCTGATTCTTATGTTGTGGACCATCTTCGTTGCTCATTACTTTTGCTTGAGAGTCCCAGTCATCAAAATCCACTTCCTCATCCCAGCTCTCAAAATACCAGGGCGTGATGAGCTCCCATGGTGGATTACTGATATCGAGGATCCTCGGCTGAGAGTCATTATACATAGCAACCGTAAAGCCCACACTCGCCGCCAGATCTACATCACCAACTTGTTGAATGCGCACAGTGAGGATCTGCGATGTGAGCTCTTCGGAGTCACTAAGAAGGGATTGTGTACAGACACTCTCCCAATGAGCTGACAAGACTGCATTTGCATTGCTTGAACACGACGAAAGTGTGCCGGAACCATAACCCGAGAGTCCATCCCAAGTGTGGGTAAGACCGTCTCCATTGAGATAGATGCCCGTCCCATCGCAGGCAACGCGTGTCTTGTGGACTTTTAGCTCAAGGGGCTTAAGGGGCTCAAATTAGCAAGAAGTAATACAAATGAGGAAATTCAAACGGCATAGAGAAAGGAAGAGAGAGAGAAATTAAGCGATTCTTACAAAGTTAGCATGTGGTTCCTCTGGACATGCTGAGCATACAGCTTGAAAGTTGATGATAGTATATTCATTTGCTATAGATAGAAGGAAAACCCAGATTTAGAAACAAGAAGCCATTAGGGCTAGAAGATAAACTAACTTTCATGCAGACTAGCTGCAGTAGTTCTTGTATCTCGAAGCACAGGTAAAGCGGAGACTAGACAAGCAATGGGGGCGGCTGAGAGAAGGCATAGTGGAAACTTGGCTGGTGAGCGCATACTGGCGGGTATCGATGGTGGTGGATGAGCACTGCATGTATGCACTCTCAACCACGTATGGCCCAGGAAATGAGGTCGCTTAGATTCTCATAGCAGAGCTACCCCAAGGAGATTATTATTGATGGATCTGACTCTCCCTCTCGAGGAATCTAATGATGACTGCGCTCAATCCTTCTCCCCACTCCCACCCCAGGAGCGACTCTAGCTGACGGAATCTCGGGATTAAGCTTTTTCCGATGACTCCATGTTCTTCATTTCATGTGCGGCTGCGAGAAGCTTGATGGCTTGCGATTTAATATTATTTCCTATTCACCACACACGATAATTAAAGAAGATCCAGCTGTGGACGGGGCCGCTTACAACTAGCTGTGTGCTCCCTTCTGCGTCATTTGGCCCTCTTCTATCTTGCGCCTTCTTTTGAAGCAACACCTGACGCCTCCCCTCACCCTCTTCTCGACACTCCCCACCCACTTCAAACTATAAACCTAGATTCAAAATGGTACATTGGCCCTACGTGATCGGCGACGAAAAACAACCTGCTGTTTTGATGAGAAGTATAAAGATAGCTAACATTCTACACTCAATAGCTCCCCCTCGGTCTCCTAACGGCCGCACAGGGCCACCCCATGCTCGTCGAACTGAAAAACGGGGAAACTTTGAACGGACATCTTGCCAATTGCGATAACTGGATGAATTTAATACTCAAGGAGGTCGTTCAGACGAGCCCCGAGGGTGATCGGTTCTTTCGACTGCCAGAGGTTTACATCAGAGGAAACAATGTGCGTCCTTCATTCTCTCTTCTCTTCTTTTTTTTTTCTTTTTGGGCTTGTAGAAGAGGATGCTAAACAATCGCTAACATCTCGACGTTCCAACAATCTCTAGATCAAATACCTACGAATTCCCGAAGAGATCATAGAAATGGTGAAGGAGCAACAACAGAACCAACCCACGAACCGCAATCGTGGGCCCCGTGAAGGCGGAAGGGGCGAGCGAGGAGGTCGCGGTGGACGGGGTCGTGGGCGGGGCCGCGGTCGGGGTGGAAACTAGAACTGGGAGCCCTCTTTTTTTTATTCTTTGCAACTACTACGACATGATTACTAGCAGCGAAGCGATGAAAGATACCCCGGGGATTTCAAGTAGGCAATTCGCCAGGGGGCGGAAACCGTGTGGCGGGTTAATGTCGAGCATGGCCTGGCGTATCTGGTTGTATTTTTCGATGGGAAATCGTGCCATGAGGAATTTTGTTTAAACAAAAAACTATCAAATGCTATGGACTCCTATGGAGTTGACAAACCAGTCTCCTCTCGTAAATTAATAAGCTATAAGCGCTTTTGACAAAGCCAAAAGGACAATTTTCTCCTATTCGAAGTTCTTTTTGTTCCCCTTGCTCCATAAAATGCAAGCAACGAAAAAGTAGCTGGTGATACCACGTGATCTATGAGCTCATTTGGTTGCCGTTTTTCTTTGGACAATCCGAGGAGAATACCAAGAGTGAATTGGACATCAAAGACACAAGATGCGGCCCCCAAGGCTCATCTTGGATGGGCTTTGGCAATGTCTCTGTCCATCATTCAACATCAATACCCTCAGCCGGTCCTGCGTCAATCTCTCGGGGAAGCGACGCCCCAAACAGCTTTCCCTCTCCGCATCTAATTTTGCGAGCCCGATATCAACATCTCAGCGAAGATGCCGCAGCGGTTTCCCCCCCAGGTCGAATCGTCAAGATAGCGCGCAAGGGGATGTCGAACCTCCCACAACCAGCAGAATTAGCTCGATTGCCCCGGGACAAGACCTGAATGATTCCTCCCAACGACTCGAGCAGCACGATCGGGATCGCAATTTACAACAACCAGATAGCGAAGCTCCAGGGTCGTCGGATGCAACGATATTGTCCTGGCGCACGCCTGGTGTGCCTGGAATGCTCGCGGCTCAACCAACATCTGTGCTGGAGGCTAAACTGCGGCGTATAGCGAGCAGGCGTCCGAATGTTCAAAATACAATGCAAATCCTCCGAATCCTCATCCGAGACCGCCATATACAACCTGAGGCGTGGCACTATAAGGCGCTCATACAGAGTAATTCGGATCCGCGTCGGGGATCACCTGTGGTACTCCGTCAATTGCTCGCTGAGATGGAAAGTAGCGGGCTTCCGGCGGATTCTGGTACCCTTCACGCTGCATTACAGGTATGTTTGTTTGTTATTGGTACAGTCTAAAAGGAGTGAGGGCGGCACAATTAAGAAGATTTTTTGTTTATAATAACCATGGTGCGGTTCTCTTGGAAATTTAGGCTCTTGCGGTGCACCCAGATTATCTACTCCGTCAGGATATCGTACGCACACTCCGGGATCGATGGCTGCCTCTGAGCCCAGATGGTTGGCATTATGTGGTTGCGGGCTTAATTCGGGAGCACCAGTTTGAGCTAGCTCTTGACCATATTTCTCACATGGAACGAAAGGATATTCAGGTCGAGAGCTGGCTCCATAGTCTCCTTGTTTACTATCTCTGTGAATTCGCGGAGTTCGACCAGGTCCTCCAGCTGATGCGCTCACGGGTGAATCAGGGCCATGACATGACTTTGGAACTGTGGAGGTATGTGTTGGATGTGGCGAGTACCGGACTCCATCACGAAACCACTCTTTATATATGGGAAAGGATGGTTGAACTGGGATACCTCCATCCTTCCCATGAGCTGTGCAGTAAGGTTCTAGCGGTTGCATCTAGCGAAGGAGATACAGATCTCGCGGCCTCGGTGATTCGTTTTCTTTCCCAAAATAATATTCCGCTCGAAAGAGAGGACTACGAACAGGTCTCCGGGGCTCATCTTGCAGCCGGCAATTTATACGCCGCTTTCGAAGCGCTCTGCGAAATGCATTACGCCGGTGTTGCGCTACAACCTAGCTCCACCCAGCCAATCCTGGACTATGCCTTGCAAGCAAAGTCTCCAGCAAGAGATATTTGGTCCATCCTCAAGAAGCTCAAAGCTGCTGGGCTTGACATTCCCCTTGGTTGTGCAAGGGTGGCAATTGAAATATGTGAGCATGGTGCCCTAAACGACCCCTTCGAGGTAGACGATGGAGTGGCGTTCTACAAGGAGTTGTACACCATGTGCCGTGAAAGGCCAGATACTACTATTTACAACACCTTGATTAGCATGTGCCGGAGAGCCAAGAACACGGAATCAGGCATGTTCATAGTCAAGGAGATGGCAGCGTGTGGAGTGTTACCAGACGCCACAACTTTCGAATCCCTCACCCTCATGTGCCTGGAATCTGGTAATTTCGAATCCGCTTATATGTACTTCCACGATCTTCTCGAGCGTGGCTTCCATCCGAGTGACCAGGCGCGTGCCGAGATCCGCGAATTAAGCTCAGAATTAAACGACAAATTTGCGGTCCAATTAAGATATCACCCAGAAATCAGCGAGGGCCTCGTACGAAGTCCAGCTGATGAGCTAACCGCGGAACGAGGGGCACCCCTGTTCCAGAAGGTTTCGACGACTCCGACCGGTGAGATGGCAGATTTACACCAGCGCGTACACCTCCGAGAGTTGCAGCGAGAGGAGGCGCATCAAGAACATCTTAGGCGAACCAAAGAGGCGCGACGGCAGTATAATAAGGAACGCCGCAAAAGAAAGAGACGCGCGCAAGCCATTGCGAAAGCGCAGGAGGAAGACGACTGGATGGATTATGAACCTGGCGGTCTCATCCCTGAGGATCAGTCAGGCACTCGGCCATGAGAGAAGCGGAAGCGAAGGAAGCTACCAACCTATCTATGCCTGTAAATTCTCGATACCCTTGTAAATTAGTAGAATACATAGGATAAAGCAGAGCAGTTGAAAGAATGGAAAGGGCTGGAATGAGGAAGCGCCTCATTCATGCCTACCTCCCAACCAACCGTAGCTAGATCATTCTCTCATCTCGTCTCTCACCAATTCACTTGAAGAGATGGCATTGTACAAAATAAACATTTATCCTCGGAATACCACTAGTGACAGACAAAGGCAACACCTGGGGCGCGAGCTGAGACAGCGGTCGCAGCATGTCGCAGCGGTTCGTGTATTACAGTAGAGTTATCAATCATCAACCATGGCATTCCAAGAACTGCAGGTCCCATGCATGCATGCCTCCTTTAGAGTCAATTCTATAAATACCCTGGTTACAAGCTGAATCCACCGCCGTTCTCTCATAGGTGGAGTTCCACACTTTTGTAGCCGACCGCCGAGTAATGATCGACATGAGTGTCTCTCCTGTGGTGCTATTCGGTGCTCTCAAACTCGTTTGTCATACACCAACCTTCCGATCTACAGCCAAGCATCTCAAGAACCAACTATGTGCGAGAGAGACAGGCGTTGGAGCGCGTTAACGACCCTCATTCAATCCTGATCAATTTCCATGGACGATGATCAGAGTACTTGAGTATTTTCTACGTACTCTACCGATTCCATTTACCCTCTCTCCATCTCCTTCTCTTTCTCTCTCACAGTGTGAATATTCGTACATACTAACAAACCTCTACATTCTCTCTCTAATTTTGTCTTTCATCCACCCGGACTCATTCATCACATTCTATTTAAGATTACCTACCTATTCCCACATACTCTCATTTCAATTCCTTCGCTCTCTCTCTCTCTCTCTCTCTCTCTCCCCTCCACACCTTCTACAGTTTTCTACCTCCTACCAAGTAGGGGATAAACCCAGAATCCCTTCAGCTTCTTCAACCCTCCACCACCACCGTCATAAAACACAAACACAAACATGCAACTTCTTTCTCTCCTCCTTTTCCAATTGACTCTCTACATCAACCCCATCATCGTCAATGCCGCGCCCGCTGTCCCCCTCCGCATCTCTGCCGACAGTCCCGCTCTAACATGGCACGTCTCCCATTTCGACATCGGCTGCTCACCCGGCGGTTGCGTCTACCAGTTCAACATCTACGGCATTGGAACCCCTAACACCCCTGGCTTCAACACAACCTGCTCCGGTGTCACTAGCGATGAGGAATACGTTGCCTGTCTGGACGATGGCGTCCTCGCCGAAGTGGACCTGCTTCCGTACCCGATGTGGAATGTCAAGGTGCAGCATCGATGGCGAGAGGCGGTCTATGAGGAGTACTATGCTTATGGGCAGGTTAATGTCACATCAAAGATGGAGAACTTTACGATTCCAGTTACGGAGGTTTATGGGGTTGCTTAGAATGAAGTGGCGAAATAAAATAGAGAAAGATTGGCCAAGCATTTAGGGGATTAACAATGCATGATGACCAAATGAGAGAGTTTAGGGATGTGCGGACCGGGCAAAAGTCTTGTGTTTATTCTTCTTTTGCTTTTTATGGGACTAACGTTAAAGTCCTGGGGTGAAGGAACCTTGAATTCAACCGGGCTGGACGGCGAACGAAGCAAAAGGTTCTACTATTGGTTTATTTTATGGTGATAATTACTTAGGAGAGCACTCTCGGACCTGCCAGTGTCTGGATACACTACATGGTCATGTCAATGTAATGTGTTATCATATCATATATCAGATCAGATCAGCCATCTAGAGTTTATATTGATTTAGCGCGGTATTTATTATGTGTCTGTATAGAGTCCCTTTTGAGTGGATTCACAACTATGACATCAGCGGCTTGGCATCTGACAAAACAAACCCATCTCAAACATTCTAATCAGTTCAAGACGGCGCATGAAATGGTTATGAAAATAAGATAAATCAACTCAAAATAGAGAGCTCGTTTACTCGCATCGCCTATTCTATATCCGATAGTTACACGGAAGGATCGGTGCTCCCACTCATCCATGGTAAGGAATAATAGATCCCCCTCCCCCCCTTCCTTCTGTTATGCGCCGAGATTGAACGAGCCACCTAGGCGTCGATCCTTCGACAGATTGTAGCTGGTCCTCGACTACAGCATCCGGAAGCGGGCCTAGATCTTTGCTATGTGACAGATAGACGTGAGTTTTCTCTCTCCTCGCCCTCCCATGTTCATGATTTTTTCTCATCCCTTGGAAACGACATAGTCATCGCAACCTCCGGACCATCCTCCAACTACCCCCAACGAGCCTACAGAACTCCCGTCAAAGACCTCGTCAACTTTCTCGATACCAAGCATGGCCAAGACTGGTGTATCTGGGAGTTCCGCGCCGAGGGAACGGGATACCCGGATTCAGAGGTATACGGACGAATCCGCCATTTCCCTTTTCCCGACCACCACCCGCCCCCGTTCGCGCTTATCCCTCAAATCATGGCCAGTATGCGGAATTGGCTGTATCGACTAGAGGATCCGGTCAGGGGCGGTATCGATGCAGATTCAGACGCGCAGGCATCGTCCAATGAGAAGCAACAACAGAGAGTTGCCGTCGTACACTGCAAGGCCGGCAAGGGTCGTAGCGGTACCATTGCCTGCAGTTATCTCATCAGTCAGGAAGGCTGGAGTCTAGACGATGCATTGAATCGGTTCACAGAGCGACGCATGCGAGTTGGGTTTGGCTCAGGCGTAAGCATCCCGAGTCAAGTGCGATGGGTACGGTATGTCGATCGATGGACGAACCAGATGGGGAAAACGTACATTGAGCGCCCAGTTGAGATCCTCGAATTACATGTTTGGGGGCTTCGGGATGGTGTTAAGGTTGCGGTGGAAGGGTTCGTTGAGCAAGGTCAGAAGATTGAGTGTTTTCATCAATTTCGTCCGGATGAACGCATCGTGATGAGCACAGATACCTTCGAGAGGAGCAATATCAATAATAATGATAACAATAATAATCAATCCCACCACCACCAGCACCACCCTCATGGTCACGTCGATAAAAAGGAGAATCAAACCACGTCCGAAATCAATTCGCCTCTGGAACCTCTCTCTGCCAACTCAACCTTTTCTTCCAACGCGGTGGCTCCAACTCCGACGATGACAAGTATGGCGACGACTACATCATCATCCACCTCATCAACCAAAACAACCAACTCTACCTCCGCCGTGCTATTCCGTCCACAAAAGCCAATCATCCTACCCACTTCAGACGTGAACATTGACTTTGAACGGAAAAGCAAAGCCGCCTACACCGGCCTAGCGATGGTAACCTCGATCGCCCACATATGGTTCAACGCCTACTTTGAAGGAGGCGATCAGTTCGAATCGGGCGTATTCGAAGTCGACTGGGAAGCCCTGGACGGCATTAAAGGCACAACAAGGAAGGGGTTTCGAGCGCTGGATAAACTCAAAGTTGTCTGGCGATACCCATCTTCTATCCCTTCGGCCCCCACGCCGGAGGCCTCTATTTCTAATGCAACTCCAACCCCAATCATGGAGCCAAAACCGGGCGAGCCGATCCATGAGACTCAACCATCCGATTGGAGGCTTCACGAGGAGCTACAGCAACCCGAAGAGGGAGAAGAAGAATTATATGTTGATGAAAATAATAATGGAGAAGAGAATAAGACGGGGAAAGATAATCTTCATGAAAATATTCCTCCTCATTAAGTCACGACATCCCCATCTTGACTCCGAGGAACTTAGACGTTCGTATATAATTTTTTTTTTTTTTAGTTTTGTTGGAACTTAATAAAACCCGACCACTACCTACCTACCTACCTACCTACTCCGCATTAATACAGAAAACGGATCTTGAGTCGGTCAGTTGTTGTTGAGTGATGTACCGATATTGACACACACACACACACACACATACAGACTGTTTATATGTTTATTTTTATTTTTTATTTTCTTTTTCCCTCCAAGATACCCAATATCCAATTACGAAAGCACTTGTTACCTGAAGAATCAATCGAGGAAAAGAGCGAAGAGTTGAAATTGAAATGCCATACAGCAGACCGACCAACCAACCATCCTAATGATGGCATATATAACCATTCTAGTTAATATTCATTGCATCATATATTTAATATTACTCCTTCTATCATTTACACTAAAGTACCGCGATTTATAAGCGTGAGAAACATAATAAAAACAAAATGTAATATACAACCAACGCTAAGAAAAAAAGCAAAGATGCATGAGGATGAAAGGACAGACACCCAAAAAGAAAAAAGTGAAACCAAAATTACATATCTCATAATCAAGACAGCATAAGACCATCCACATGATGACGGTGCTTCCTCTCTTCTTCACGCTGTAGTCGATCATTTCTCTTTCGTTGATAAACAGCTTTGACTACCCGTTTCACTTGCTCCTCACCTTGGGCAAAATTTGCCCTAGCAAGGCCAACAACTGCGTCGACCTGGTCGGGGGTGTAGATAAAGTTCCACGTGGACAGAAAGTCGTCTACGTCTGGATCGATAGTGCCGGGGTGCGGGGTTTGAGGTTTCGCCGAGTTAGACGTAGAGGAGGATGAAAATGAGGAAGAAGAAGAAGAAGATGATGATGATGACGAGCCACCTGGGTGGCGGGATGGGGTGAGGCTTTTTGAGAGAGCCGAAGTGGGCGGGACATCAGGGGCAGAGGGGTTCGGGAGGAGAGGGAAGTAGACAACGGCAATCCCGGCGTCGGGACGCATGAGGTGGAAGTCGGATTCGGAATGATCGGCTACCTGGGGATCAAAGAGACGTTTGGATGGGGGTGGCTCATCGTTAGAAATCATTTCTTCCTTGGTGCCTACCCATACGTTGCAATAGCCAAGGTCTGTGTTGTGCGCCAGGGTCTGCGCCGCGGGAGATTGTTTCCCTTGTTTGTGGCTGTACTTTTCTTGGGCATCGGTGACTTTCTTATCTAACTCCTTTTCTGTCATCTGGCCCGGCTCGCGGAGCCGAGCTTCTGTTTTCTCAGTCGAGTCATCTGCTCGGGGCCAGCCGGCCCCAATTGGCCAGCCCTTAATGCCTCTCTGTCGCGCGTAACCGTCAACAACAGAAAGCCAATTCTCCTGTTTGATATCTGCCGATGCGTCAAAGGCGATGATAATGTCCACATCTCGCCCGGGCCTGAGGAGGGGGTATATTGGGAGATTGTTGCTCATTCCCGCATCCATGAGCCGTAGATGCTCACTATGAAAGATAGACTCAGGACAGGACGGGGGTAATTGATCCTTCATCCCGAGAACATAATTTGGAATTGTGGCTGGGTCGATAGGATGAACTCGAATTAGGTCTTTTGACTTCCCTTGAATCAAAGAGTCTATACCTCCAAAGCCGGCAATGCCCCTGACCACGGGACGTATCTCCTTGTAGTAATGCGACAAAGTCGCACAGAAGGCACTTCCCCATATCCCCATTAGACCAGGGACATGAAGCTCGGGCATTGGGTAGGTCCCAGAGCTGATTACGTTTCTTCCGCCATGGAAGTGTCTCCCCAGAGCCCACGTTGGTATACCGGCAGAGAGCTCCTCACAAAAGAATTCATACGGTGTAAATTCGAACCACTGAAACCAAGCTTCTTTTTTGGACTTCTTGATCAGCGTTTCAGGCGTTGGCCGCTCACCAGAGTCTTGCCCTTCTTCGAGGATTGGGATCTCATGGCGCACAGCAGTGTATATTGGAAGTGGATGAGCCCCACTCAATAGGTTGTACCTTTGGTTAGACAGCTTCAGATCCCGATCCGAAGCCCCCAGTTCTCCCTTGGGAACAAGAAGTCGCGCAGCCAATAACATGCCGTAAATATCCACTAGGCCAAAGTCCGCATTTGGGTCGGCCTTCAGCTTCTGGACCAGACCACTTAGGAGATACTTATTGGTAGGGGCTGTTGTAAGCAATTTAAGTGCCTGTGGCGGGAAGGCCATATGTACACCTAACCTACTTTTCAAATGATCGACCAACTTGTTAAAGTTGCGCCCCGTGATTGATGAGTGGTATAGGGTCTGTAACCAGCAGCTGCCGCTGACCCCGGCAGTGTAGGTAACGCAGTCCCAGAGGCCGGCCTCTTGAGCAGCCAAATAAGAGCCTGTCCCAGCGACAAGCGCACGAAGACCGCCTCCCGAACCACACATGGAGATGATGGGTACATCATCTGGGTGAATGTCCTTCTCAGGGATATTCAAGTACGATGCAAGAGCTTTCACTGCATGCCTTTGTCGTCTCCGTCTGAATATTAATTCATCATCACAAAGACTTTCACCTACACGCACCTCCGCCTCTCGGGTGATTTCCGGGTTTAAGTCTGGATCGTGGGCCTCTCGCCAAATATCATCCGCAAGGGAGCCAGGAGACATCGATAGCTCCCGCTGAAGCTTTTGTACGGTCGCTGGAAGCAATCGAGTCCAATCAGGGGTTATGTAGTTCTTAATATTATCCCCAAGTTCATCAATCCAGTCGGGAGTCCCGACGGATTGCTTTACCCCCTCGAACTTCTGGAGGATGTTCGTCCATACCGACCCGGAATCTGCATCCCCACCACGTAGATTAAGTTGGCTTCTCCTCCTCGGGCTCTCCCCCATGGCGTTAGAGGGCTGGTCACGCACACAGCGGGCAAATAACGTTGAAAAAGGCGCTTTTGGGCTACAGTGTTGCAAGACCTGGCGATTCGACCAATCTCGCACTTTTAAAGGTTTTAAACAACCACCTGGGAAGGAAAACACTCTTGAATGAGCTGTTTGTCCATGGAATGCCTTTGGCGGACCCACAGTCAGCTGGAGAGCACCTCTAGCGTGGGGAGGAGAGACAATGAAGGAGGATGACATGCGGGCTTTAAGTGCTTGTGCCTGCAGCTTCAGTGGGCCGACTCCGGCGATCTCTCATCACAGCCCGGCCTAAGGCCTTGCGGCTAGATCTTGGCTTGCTCGATTCGTCCAATGACGACATATATCACGTGTAACTACCGGGGTTACTGCCGGCCCGATATGCTCTATTTTCGGCTAGCGCAGGGAGTGTTTTCGTGGGGAAGTCAGTAGGGACCTACTAATTATAATAACAGTTAATGATAACACCGCCGAACGCTCAGAGAGTCCAATAATTACTTAATAAATTAATCGTTAATTTAACCAGTCAATGAGAATCTGACGAGTGTTTTGAGGCCAGGTGCCTCACTTCAGATCAATAGCTGTTTCATCTTCCTTTGTCTTCTCCCATCGTTTATCCGTGCGAGACATGACGTCTCCTTTCCATCCAATAAACAGATATTGGGCTATTTCGATTTTTTAATTATTCATCCACAGTCACGATACCATGGTAGCCCCTCGGAATACCGCGTTCGCGGAGGAGAGTGCGGAGGTGGAGGTGTTGTACGCCAATCTTGAGAAGCTCAAACTTCTGACCAAGAAGATCCAAGGCTCCCTCGTGCGCCTGGAAACTGGAGGAAAAGTTGTCAAGCATGCTATCGGGCCGATTTATAGCAATACTCAGTCCCTCCAGACTACTAATAACAATATTGATAAAGTCAATGCTGCCATCGATCGTCTACGCCAGCCCCTCGATGCAAAGAATCAGGAAGAAGATATCATTCGTGCTGGGTAGGTGGCCTCTTCCTCGCCCCCCCCCCCAACTTACTACTTTTGATTGAGACTAATTCTGGATCTGAACTCCATTTACATCTAGGCCTCAAACCGATGATTTACCACAATACCTGATGGCCATAGATCGCGTGGATAGGGCATTAGTCGACCTCACTTCTACAAACCTCAAGTCCAATCAGAAAGCGATTGCTGAATTTACTTCTCTCCTGGGAACTGGAAACACAAAACTACAGGATCTATTGCGACTCAAGCTGGACCAGCATGTCACTCTGATTGAGCCATTGCACTATTTGACCAAAGGTATGCCCACACGTCTTGCAATTCCCTTAACCCAGTCTCAGACTGCTAATCTCTATTTGTCTGTTTTAGACCTTCCTTTTCCAGGTCTACCTGATGACCGAATCGCCGAACTAGGCCCCATCTGTAGTGCGATAACCTCGGCGGCATCACACGGCCCCCATCGTGGAGAAGGTGGCAGCCCAGCGCTCAAGATCTATTCTGATATCCGTGGACCTTATATTACATCGAGCTTACAGAACCTTGCTATCGCATCCCTAAATACGGTCAAACGAAGAGCTGCTGATGGACCTTACAAACAGGGCACTAATGGCATTGGTATCTATTCGAATGCTTTAGAAAACTTCATTTCTGCAGAACACAACATTATTTCGCAAATCTTTACAGGCGACCAGAAAGGGATGGCTCTACAAATGACTTGTCGCTCTGCGCTAGCTGAATACTCCAAAACGCTTCGTGAACTTAATCAATACATCCGAGCAAATCTTATGACAGATTGCTTCTTGGCATTTGAGATTATTGAGATCGTCACCGCCATGTCTTACCGTGTTGATGCCAAGACAGGGGAGTTAAAGAGTTTGTTTATCGAAGCATTGAGGCCTGTCCGCGAGACAGCAAAATCATCCTTATCAGAGCTACTTGAGGAAACAAAGCGCAAAGCTGCGAGTATTTCCATCCTTCCACCCGATGGTGGGTCTGTTCCCTTGGTCAATGAAGTGATGAGCTCTCTCACAACTCTCACCGGCTACTCTGGACCCCTAGCTTCTATCTTAACGTCCCTAGGAGATGGAAACTGGCGCTCGACGTCCAATACCTCGACAGCTACTCCTCTAGATGTGAGCCCAGATAGCTCCACCCTTTTGTCCCACTTTATTCTCGACATGATCGAAGCTCTCATGATTTCGCTCGAATCTCGTAGCCGAGCTTTACATCGCTCCAAAGCAGTTCAGGGAGTTTTCTTATCCAACGTGTTTTGTATTGTTGATCGATCTATTCGAGCAAGCCCTGAACTAGCGAGGTATCTTGGGTCAGCAGACAGCATCTCTCGGATAGATACATTCCGAAAACGAGCTACTTCCACTTACTTGGATGCTTGGAAGGAAACGTCTCATTACCTTCTCGATGTGCAATACACCTCACGCACTGGCGGTGGATCAAACAGAGCATCTGGTACAGTCGTCGAATCGAGTGCCATCGTCAAAGCCCTATCCTCCCGTGATAAAGATGCGATCAAAGACAAATTCAAAGCATTTAATGCGAGCTTTGACGATTTGGTTGCTCGTCACAAGGCACTCTACATGGAAAGAGAGGTCCGCGGATCTTTATCCCGCGAGGTACAGGCGGTTCTTGAGCCTCTTTATGCGCGCTTCTGGGATCGATATCATGAGATTGACAAAGGAAGAGGCAAGTATGTCAAATATGATAAGGGTAGTCTCTCCGCACAGCTCGCGTCCTTGGCATGAACAAATCTCCCGAGAATTTCGCTCCCCTGTCTACTATATAAGATTTTTCGGACTCTATCTTGGCAGTGAATTCTTGGATTCTTTCTAAACCACTATTCAGTTGGCAGAGGTTTTTTTTTTTTAAATAATTGACATGAGATGATACCCTGGTAGCTCTGCATACATTAATGTGGGGCGTTGTAGTCGGGGGGCTTTAATAATGTATAGTACGAGATAACTTGGTTAAATATGAAATGCTCCAGTTGCCTTCTTTTCAATTCCTAGTTACTCATTCTTAGGCCCGGCCAAGCGCAATTTTTATCGAGTGAAGGCAAGAGAGTATATTGAACTTTTCATACATCATCACTCTACATCATGTGATGATAACACCCCTCCAGATAACGTGACTGATAAGCAATTGACCCCACCAGGCCCAGGCAAATTTTGTCTGGGGGAGCAACGCCCACAGAGTATTTCAGCTACTCCTCATATCCTCTCTCACCCTATAGTCTCAATTCCTCCTGGAAACGCTTCAGTCCCATAAACCACAATGTCTGCGAGCAATGATGTTTACCAGACCCCCCTCAACTCGCGCTATGCGAGTAAGTCTTTGTCTTCAAACCAATTCCCATTCCACTTCGATAGTCATGGCTAACAAGTCTCTGTCCGTTTGTACAGGTAATGAGATGAAATACCTGTTTTCTCCGAGAAACCGCTTCTCTACATGGCGCCAATTGTGGCTGTGGCTCGCCGAATCCGAGAAGGGTATACATTTCTACCTCCATTCGCCACCCCCGCATTCAATCCGCTGACGTGCGCAGAGCTTGGTCTTCCTATCTCCGATGAGGCTATTGAGCAGATGAAGAAGCACGTCACTATCCAGGATGATGAGTTTAAGGTTGCCGCTGAAGAGGAGAAGCGTCGACGCCATGATGTTATGGCTCATGTCCACGCCTATGGGCAGGTTGCCCCGGCCGCTGCTGGTATCATTCACTGGGGTGCTACTTCGTGCTACTGCACAGACAATGCGGATCTTATCTTCCTTCGTGATGGCCTCGATATCTTGATTCCCAAGCTGGCGGTCGTGATTGATAAGCTGTCTCAGTTTGCCCAGCAGTACAAGGATCTACCCTGCTTGGGCTTCACCCACGGCCAGCCCGCACAGCTCGTCACAGTCGGAAAAAGAGCATGTCTTTGGATTCAGGACTTGCTCATGGACTTGAAGAACCTTGAGAGGGCCCGGGATGACCTGCGCTTCCGTGGTGTCAAGGGCACAACTGGTACCCAGGCTTCCTTCCTTCAAATTTTCAATGGAGACCACGATAAGGTTGAGCAGCTAGATGAACTCGTCACAAAGAAAGCTGGGTTCAGCTCTGCATTCATTATCTCCAGTCAGACTTACTCCCGCAAGATCGACGTCGATGTTAGTAATGCTCTTGGCTCCTTCGGATCTACTTGTGAACGTATTGGTATCGATATCCGCCATCTGGCTATGCTCAAGGAGCTTGAGGAGCCTTTCGAGAAGGACCAGATTGGTAGCAGTGCAATGGTAAGGGCGCCTCCCCGGGTAATGAGGTTTCATTTATAGTAATAAATTTGCAGGCCTATAAGCGTAATCCCATGCGATCTGAGCGTCTGTGCTCTCTCGGAAGGCACCTCCAGAACCTTCCAAAGGACGCTTTGGATACTTACTCTGCTCAATGGTTCGAGCGCTCTTTGGTAAGATTAAATCTTGCTATCCTCTTATTAAGCCCTACATCTCGCTTGGGTTGCGGGGAGAGAAGTATCAACATTCATCAAAAATTTTTATAGGACGATAGCGCTATTCGTCGTATCAGCCTTCCCGAGCTCTACCTCTGTGCTGATGCCTGTCTTATCCTTTTGAGTAAGTACAAGTCAAGCAGCTTCAAAATTAAACTGCTAATCACCTCTCCAGACAACGTCACTTCCGGGTTTGTTGTGTACCCTGAAGTCATCAAGCGCCGTGTGAACGATGAGCTCCCTTTTATGGCTACGTAAGTTTCATTCTCGCCATTTACCTTGTCGTATATCCCTGACTAATGATTACTGCCCAGTGAGAACGTTATCATGGCCTGCGTTAAGAAGGGTCTTTCTCGCCAGGATGCCCACGAGGAAATCCGTACGTTATAACCAGAATACTATTAGGTGTCTTCTGTTTAGATTCTCATTAACCCAAAATGGCTCCTCTCATAGGCGTCCTCTCCCACCAAGCATCTGACCAAGTCAAGAAGCACGGTAAAAACAACGACCTCCTCGACCGCATCCGCCGTACCGCTTTTTTCACCCCTATCCTAGATGAACTCGACGCCCTGCTCGAACCCAGCACTTTCGTCGGCCGCGCCCCCCAGCAAGTGGAGAAGTTCACCTCGACTGAAGTCAAGAAGGCTCTCCAGCCATATGCCTCCCACATCCAGAAGGGTGAAACTTCTGATCTCCACGTTTAATTTCAAATAAGAAATTTTCTTTGCCTCCCTCTTTTTCCTTTCTTCACCTTTGCCAACTGATCTCGTGATGCTCATTTGCTTATTTGCTTTTTTTTCATTCTATTTTCTCTTCCGTCATACAAAAAATAACTTTCATTATCTGATGTTGGTCACAATGGATAATAGACGGCATAATAAAGGAAGGAAGAAGAAGGCAAGAAAGGTCGTACAGGATGCTTAGAACAGATAATATGCTTATGTGATTATGTGTCATTTCTTAAATGAGAGGCAAAACAAAAAAAGAAAAGTCTATATGGAGAGTATTCTTACCTATATATAATGACTGATGGCATGATATGCATTGATTCTCATTAACTACTTTTGCTTTTTGAGGTATAGTAACTACTGACGACCACATATGAATAGTACCATGTTTGCACAAATTTACTTTCCTTTTTTTTTTCTTTCAGATATCATACCCAAACCATAGGCACTGTACACATGTATATAGTGCTGCGTCCACACAAGCATAATCATGTATAAGTTTTATTCCAGAGTAGAGCTTAAATATTATATTTTCATAAATTATAGGACAAATCACAAAACATGTATCCCACAACCCGTCTATCTTTCTAATTCTAAAATATTGACTCTGAGTTATTTTTTTTTTTTTTTTTTCATCCTTCTCCTTTTGCCTTCCGCCTCTTCATCACCCCTTTGCCTTTCTTATTTAAAAAGGCATTGGCTAAGTTATACCGAGTCCATTAGTTCATTAAAAGTAAAGACAAGAAAGGCATTGAAAGGAGAGTAATAGATACATGCACTGGTTTAAAGGTGAAACACTCAGTACATCCAGCATAAATATATAAAAAAAGAAAATAATAGAAAATAAACAAACAAAATAATAGAAACAAATCTCATGGAATAATTGATGATAGGACTAATGAAAAGACAGGGGAAATCACAAAATCGTTAGTTAAGATTTATTGCGCAAGTAAAGCATCAACTGCATTAAGTGGGACGGGTTGCATTATTTGATGAGAAGAATGCAACGGCTCCTTGAATGAACAATGTATGACGTCCACAATCTAGAATGAAGTACACTGGATATACTGTAAGAAAGCAGAAAGAAAAGAGAAAATAAGGGACAACAAATATCAGATAGGGGAGAGGGAAAAAAAAAGGAAGAAAAAGAAAAATTGTCAGGCATACCTCTTATTCACAAATCATACCAAACAAAACATCATATGAAAGCCACACTTTCACTCCCTTTATAGGGTCAGTTTTTTGTATTAGAAAAAAGCTTGGATCTACTATAGAGTAGATAACCAATTGATGATCTATAGAATTATGCATGTCAGATCTCAGAATGAAGTAGTGTAACATAGGGAAAAAAAAATATTACCATCATTGCTTCCATCAAGGCTACTTTCTCGCCATAGTGCATACCATCCCAGCTTTCTGCTTGTAAAGTCGCATTATACATCCCTAGGACATCAATGCCTCTACTATGGGCTTCATTGGCCGATTGCTCTGTATATTTCCAACTGATCGCATGGACATTATCTTCTGGGGGATTTTGGTGACCAGGAGCTGTAGGTCCGATCCAGAGGAAGGGAGTATGTCGTGCACTTGTTTTAGCAAGCGCAAGCCATTCATCCATGCTACCTTTGGCAGTTAATAAAGAGTATGATGTTGAGAGGGAAAGGCTGAGGATAACAGGGACAGGCTTATTTTGCCCGAAGGAAGAAGTAACTAGTCGGCGGAATTTTTCATGAGCGCTCTCTGAAGCAGGTGAACTGTTGGTTGGTAGAAAGATGTGGGGAGTACCTAAACAATTACTTCAATTAGTGTTGTCGGGCACCCCTGTGCAAGTAAGTGTCAGGGTACTCACGAGTTGAGCATGTGTATGGGCTTTTGGTTTTCTCCTGAGAGTAAACTTCATCACTAGAGGTGATTCGCTGTGGTATACATTGAGCACCTGTAAATTGGGAGTCGCATTGACAGTTGGAGCGAAGCTCTTTATCCAGATCCCACTCTTTCAAAGAGCCTAGTTTTAGATTCTTCCGAAGGAGGATATTGAGACCAGCGTAGGCATCTGCAAGCGTGTCATCTCCGATAAACAAGATTGCGTCGAATCGTTGCAGGATATCACAAATCTCGGCATCAGAATACCAACGATAGAAGCAGCCTTGTACCAACGATTAGTAAACCAGAAAGAAATATAATTTCAGGCCAGACAATTCACGTGAATAACACTTCCGGCCCACCACTTACTTTGAGAAGTGTAGACAGCGTCAAAGCCATGCCGCCCGCCATAACTCATAGAGTTAAGTAACGAGTCGCGAGTTTGGCAATAGGAATTGCTTAACACAGAGTCATCATTGGATTGGGGTGGTAGGTAAAGAGATTGGGAAGAAATGCCACACTCTCTACGACCGGCGTACTGAGCTAATAAACTGTAAGCGTCATCCAATAAGTATAGTCCGCCAGTAACTTGGGAAATAATTTAGAAAAGCCAGGGAACTTACTCCGCGTTGAGATTGACTGGGTGTTTTGAGGAATAAGTAAATGGGAGGTAAAAGATATCCCGAATGAGATAGACTATATACAGTACCCCAAGCACCCAAAGGGTTGCCATTAATTTGTAGGTGGATGACCGCCAGGTGACTCTGCGAGTCAGTCTTCGTCCACCAGGCCCCTCGATCGGCCCGCGCCGTTGGGGCAGCATATTTTGTTGCATTCCGTGTGGGTATGCTATCGCCTCGTTCATTGTTGAAGAAGCCAATGAGTCGCTGTTAGAGGCGCGGCGACGAGACATCTTCAGCTTTATACATAAGCATGTAGGCAGATTTGAGAAGTACAGGGGGAATGTGCTGTTAGTAAAGGCTCATCTGTGAGGGGAACTTTTTTTAGTCCTGGTCCCTTGGCTTTGTTTTAGCGGCAAGAAAGTAGTAAGACGCCAAAATAAATAAAATAAAATAAATAGGGAACGGAGAAAAAAAATTAATAGTAGCAATAATAAGAGTAATAATTATGAGACAAGGGGCGAAAGGAAAAAGAAAAGAAAAGGACTTGGTAAAAAAAAAAAAAAAAAGACCAGGATTAGAAGGATAATGGGTCCACCAAAGAAACCCGAGGGGTATGCGAAAGAGCTGAAGCTGATGAGTTGTAGTTGAGAGAAAAGAAAAAAGAGAACAAGATGATGGAGATGGAGAAGATTGTGTGAAAGTCAAAAAGAGGGGCGTCAGATTTTCTAGAAAGAAGAACGATTCTCTGTCATGCCTTCTCCTAGATTTCCTCTTTGGGAATTCCTTTCGTCTCTGCTCAGTCCTCCTCCCTCCTTCTCCTCTCCCCCAGTATTTCTCCCAACGGCTCGATCTCTCTTAAATATCCTTCCTTTTCTCCCTACCCCTTCCTTGGGTCTACTTCTTTCTCTTTCTATCTCTACTTTCAGCTTGTGCAGAAAGATCAGCCAATATTAATGGGCAAGATCCTTCGCCCGTGGCCACGCACAACCAGAAAGGTTGACTAGACAGAAAGGCTACGCAAAATTAATCAACAGTAGAGGAGGAACAGGGGCCACCTTAGTGTACTAGGGTCAGCTCCAAGAAAAAATTTTCCACGCTCTACAGCACGAGGGCGAAAAAGGTAATCTCAAAACCTGCGGATCCTTCTCTACATCGGCGTATCGATCCGTAAGTGTATATTCTAGCAATGAACGCGGCAAAAGAGAAAATTATTTGAACATTAAAATTAAAGGAAGTGCTAATTTGAAAGAGTAAAAAAAAAGGAAAACATGGCAGGTTGACATTCGGTGTGCATGTTTGCATCATAATTATTATTTCAGCCAGCTTATGCTGCACCGAAGACTTGTCGATGAATAATTCGATCCACCTTCTATGATGCAACCCCTGATATATCTTACAGAAATGACTTCATCTACAGATGTAAATCAGATGTTTGCTTTTTTTCACAATAAAAATTCTAGTTCAATCCACGATGATGGAGGGGACGATGAAAGAAAAAGAAAAACCCTCCGTTTCGGTTACAATTCCAAAGCTACGGGAGGAATAATAATGTTGTCGCCTTGGAGAAAATAATAATGACACACCCTAGCAGGATTAAACAACCTAGCTACAACAAAGCGTGGGTTTGGTGGTCTAGACATCAGGGTGATATGACAACCAGTTAAATGGCCGGCTGAAAGACTTGTAAACACAATGTCTTTCCTGGTTGGTCAACTAGCCAGGTGTCAAAAGTAAACGAGATTCCGAGACTCCACTATTATTGTACTTTGTGCTCCCAGATTCAGAATAAATGCTTTTGGGCGGAAGAACTACACACTTAGCGACCGCGCGCCTTGCAGCCCCTTCCCTCTTCATCCCAATTTGGACACCACTATCAGCACCTAAACGAGAAAGGAAATGACCCAACCGCCACGGCTTCCTGCACTTCCGGGGAGAGGCTCTCCCCGCTTTGGGCTTACTATTAGATTTTCATGCCCTAAAAGTACACAGAGGATCATCGCGACGGGTAGTTAGACAAGAAGCAAAGAGCTGATACGAGACCTCCAGGGTTTATGGTTGGGTACCATTTAATATCCTTGTTGACTCTATCCCGTGTTGGTTGACTACCATTAAATCACAGGCGTTGGCATATTATATCCGAACAAGTTCCAGTGTCTCTAATTGGTCTGCAACTTCGGCTATTCCCTCAAAAAAGCACTAGCAACAGCATTCAAATAGTATTTAAGGAACACCCCAGCTTCTCCTATTGCTCCTTTCTATTGACTAGTTATTCAGATTTAGTAAGCCTCCTAGCCATCATAGATTGTTGACAACTGGGGAATAGTAGAATACCTACCTAGGCACTTACCGACCTAGAACTAGCAGTACTAACCAATCGGCAAGCGATTAGAAGCAGAATTGCTAACACAACTAGATTGAGGTTGATGGTGCCAAGTTCCAACATCAGATAGGTAGGTACTAGGTAGGTTGCAACGTACTTTTGTGTGTGTCCAGAGAGATCTCATTAGTTAGTTAATTAGTGATGGTTAGCGACGGAGTGAGTAATTCATTATTATTGATTAGTTAATAAATATGTCTCTTCTCCACAGAAACATGTTAGCTGACCTTTAGCTAGCAGTTTAGTCATGATTTTCGAAGTGGGCAACTTGACAATCATTACGATGATAAAGAGTGAGAAATATATATAGGTGGGATACCTGTTGATTTAGGTGAAAGGTTGATTCAGCCTTCTATAACTATAGGCCAAAAAAAAAAAAAAAAAAAAAAAAAACTCGGTTTGCTACGATTGACTTGTTTCCCCCCTCCTTTCAATGCACAAATATTTATTGAGAAGCAGTAGGCGAGTACCATGCAAGATTTGGTTAATTGGCGATTGCCCCCTGGATTCCTCCAATGCGCTACCCTAATTTTTTACGTACTTTATATATACTATTATAATAATTGTTATTAGTATGATTAGTTAACTCTATAAAAATCTTTTTTACTGAAGATCATCCTCCCTCCGTTTCGGAGGAATCTTCTCTCACCGGAGGATGATTCCAACGATTTTCGGGCGAAGGGGAGGTTCGGAGAAACATTCACAATCCCATCGGCAGTTTCTGTTAGGTCGGGCGGCGGGGTGGGGGTTCAGCACAATTGACGACCAACTCTCCCAAGCCGCGGGTTCGAGATTCCTCGGAACGAAAGGTACCTACCTACAGAGAGAGATAGAGGGTTGTTCGTGGCAATCAGGATTGGGAAATGGGTGTAATCGATTGAGTGATCCCTTGGGTAGAAATGCAGTTTTAGCAACAAAAATCAAGGGAGACAGCGAGATAGTCCATTATGACACCGTCTGATGGTTTTAATATTAATATACCTAATGACAATACTTAAGTTTTTTTTGGGCTCCCTCGGCCAAGCACGGGATGTTCCTTCTCCCCCCCCCCACACGTGACCCCCCCGGAATTTTCGACTCTCCGCAAGACGAAAAGAGTCATTTGTTCCATCCAGTTCCGCCGCTTTTTTTACCCTTACTGAACTGTTGGTGGTGAAAGCTTAATCGAGCGCAAGTCTTGAGAAGACATATGAGAAGCTGATCTCCGCCTAGAGCGCTCTGGCCTGATACTTGCATACTTTACGACCACCACAGCCTACCTACTACTTAGACTTTGGGTGCGTGATCTACCGCTTTCCGGCCCTTCAACCTCGGCACTAGTCATATGGTCTCTCTGAGGATCTCTCAACATTCAAAAACGGACTGTTTCTCATCCACCTCCTCAAGCTCTCAATAGACATTTCTTTCGTCAAATTCCTTTTGCTTTTGTTCCCTCTCAGATTTAGCTGGGATTTATCGCGTGTGCTACGGCCGCGCGGCCTCACTCTCTCACAACACAATGTGGAAGCCGTCGGAGCGGTTGATGGAAACCATCAGGCATTATGCCAGTTTCCCAGCAACCGGTGTCTCCCTTCGACAGATGGTCCAATTCGGAGATAGACCCTCAACTGGTGAGTCTCATTCCTCGTTACATCGAGGGAACCAGTCCCCACCCTACTTCGAGCTATAGTTGCTGATCTCACGACCGTTTGCCTGAATAGGAACGCTTTTTCGCGCCTCCCAATTTCTCTCAGAAGAGCTGCCGATTCGTTTGGCTCACCGTGTCCAGGATCTTGGGGAGCTTCCTGATGGATTGAGTGAGATGCCATCCATCAAGAAGGTCCAGGATTGGTACGCACAATCGTTCGAAGTATGACTCACACCACACCGACTCAAATTATGTTCATGATAGTGTCTGACTTTTGTTTCCCCATCCCTTCCAGGAAATCATCAACCTACCCCGACCAACTCTCACCCAAGAAATCAAAGCTCGTCTGCTACGCCCGGGTAAAACAAACGGCGGAATATCCAAGATTCTGTCTGAGACAACCCAGAACCCCAGCATTCGGGAAGGGCAATATCGGTCTTCCCCAACCTCGATCAACGGCAATGGCAATGGTAAAACAACTGCAGCTCGAAGATATTTCGTTCCATCCGATGACCAAGGCAACTGGCCACCCGAGCTGAATGACTACAATGAACGCTTCGCAAAGACACTGCAGCAAATCAAACGCCGACACGACAGCGTTGTAACGACTGTGGCTCAGGGTATTCTTGAGTGGAAAAGAAAGCGGCAACGTCTACAAATAGATTCCACTATTCAGTCCTTCCTCGATCGCTTCTACATGTCCCGCATTGGTATTCGAATGTTAATTGGTCAACACATCGCTTTAACGGAACAAACGCACGTTCGGCATCCAAATTATGTCGGAATAATATGTACCAAGACGAATGTTCGGGAGGTTGCCCTTGAGGCGATTGAGAATGCTCGTTACGTTTGCGAAGATTACTATGGACTTTTTGAGGCCCCGAAAGTTCAGCTCGTCTGCAAAGAGGATCTGAACTTTATGTATGTCCCTGGGCACCTCTCCCACATGCTTTTCGAGACTTTGAAGAATTCCTTGCGTGCTGTTGTTGAGGCACATGGCGCAGACAAGGACGCTTTCCCAGTCACTAAAGTAATAATTGCTGAAGGCCGGGAGGATATCACTATTAAGATTTCTGATGAGGGTGGTGGTATTCCTCGCTCAGCGATTCCCTTGGTATGGACCTATATGTATACCACCGTCGAGCAAACGCCCAACTTGGATCCGGATTTCGATAAGAGCGATTTCAAAGCTCCTATGGCTGGTTTTGGTTATGGATTGCCGATCAGTCGATTGTATGCTCGGTATTTCGGTGGGGACCTGAAGCTTATTAGCATGGAAGGGTGAGTTCCCTCTTTGCGATTCGTTCAATGTACAGATTTCCCTCCATTTACCTTGATACTAACTCCTCATTTATAGGTACGGAACAGATGTCTACCTTCACCTCAACCGCCTTTCCTCGAGTTCAGAACCTTTGCAGTGACAATTACCAGTCATGAGGGATGGTCGCGTCTGGTTCTCTACATCTCACAGGCTGCATCCATTCTACTCAGAACCTGACCCAACACCATCCCAAGGATTGACGCCAATGAATATACAAGCAGCTCGTGCACGAATGCGAACCAGAGAAATCTCTGAACGCAAGCAAGTTGGAGACGCAGAAAGCTTACTGAATATTGAGAAATTGAACAAATAAGGCGCCAACTTTGCAAATCGATTCTCCGAGTCATTACATCTTCTCGTCATCTAGAGAGATCCATGACGGATTTTGGTCAGGAAAGGTCCCTACCCCGTTCCTGGTAATGTGCCGACAATTCCCTTGAAAAAGAAAAATAGGAATGATTCGAGTGTCTTCCACCGGGCACCAGAGGGAGAGTTCATACTGGCACAATCACCGCAGGTGGGATGGTTGCTTACCTGATCCTACCAATGGCCTCTAGAGCATAATGGGACATTTGATTGACTTTGATTGGTCTTTTATAGACGATACAGATGTCTGGGCATGGTTTTTTATGTATAGTTACGGGTTGGTCCATTAAAATATTTTGGGCAACCAGGGGGTTTCGTTTTAAGGGCAAGCCCCTTTTTTTATGATTCCTTATGGCTCTGAGTGGTTCTGGTAACCTACATCTATTGTATATATGGTAGAGCTTCTCCGTGCCTTATTTTTCGCCCTTCCCCCCCCCAGGCTTCTTCCCATCTAGCATGTATTTTTTTCTTTTTTGATTTCTTGTCGTTCCCAGCTTCTTTTGGTGTACTATATTTCTCTTTATTACGCATTCTTCTTTTTACGGATTGCTTGGGCTATGTGATGGAACGGCCGATGGGATATAAAAATATACAAATCTCTCTCTTGAAGACCACTACTTGTTTCAATCAAGTACATTGTTTTGGTAATGGTTTTGAATCAGGCGCTTAAATATAATATGGATCAATTGGACGGAAAAAAAAAAAAAAGAGGGGGAACACACAAATTGTCATAAGTCGTAATCATAATATTTGAGGATCTAATCATCTCCCATCTGCCTTGATTCTTGGTTATTCAAAATCAGACAATATCAAGAAGGGAATCCATGCATAGACACCCCGTGGTCCTGCCTTTCAGCTCCACTCCACCGTCTCCTCCTTTCCCTCTGTTGCTGCCGACCCGAAGATGTCCTCGCTTTGGCTCTGGTCCGATCAGGAGTCATCTTCCCCTTTGACTTCGATCCCGAGACAGGGGAAGAAATACCAGACGAGCCTCCAGCACTCGCACTGGCGCTAGCAGTAGCACCTGTCATGCTTTCTGGGTCTGGCCGGCGCCAACCCGCATCGTCTGTCTCGCATACATCTACAATGCTTCGAGATACGGCTTTAGAAACGTTCATATGCTCGACATTCGAACTGGTATGGAGAGAGGAAGAAGAAGGAGAGGATGATGTGGGGCGGATAGAAGAAGGTCGTTGAATGGTGAATTGGTCGGCGCGAATGGACGCTGCAACATCGGGGTCTTCAGGGGCCATGAGCTTAGCGAGAAAGCGTCGACGGGCTTGAGGAAGGGTCTAATTTATTTATTTTTAATAAGCTTTAAGAATTTAACTCAAAAGAAAGAAAAAAGGTTCCAACTATCAAGGAGAAGGGGAGGGCGGGGAAGAGAAGATCCGGTCATGTATGCCTTACCTCTTGCGCGGCTAATGCCTGAAGCGTGAGAAGTTCGCGGTCCAGTAACACACAGAGAGCGGCATGTCGTTCCTCGCGCAGTCGACTGCGTACTCTCTTTTCTTGTTCAATTGTTGTATGGTAGGCGGATATGGAAGGTCCTGGGTGGTCTGCGATTGGGTCTATGTCAGCACTGTATTCTGCAAGAAAGAAGAGAGAGATTTATTGTAGTTTATTTTATTTTTTTCTTTAGATTAGATGTAATTGGATCTAATTATGCTGTTTGAAGCAAGTAGGTAGGTAGGGCGGAACCGGTTCAGACTTACTATAGCCTATTGTCCTCTGTTGTGGAATTTGTCGACCAGGATACTCCACCTGCATAGGATCCGAACCATCGGCGTCGTCACTGTCTTCAGAATCTGATATCAGGATTGTATTTTGCGCCATTTGCTGGCTCATATGCCACGGTATGGAGTTGTTGCGGTTGAACATAATTTAAAATGAGAGATGAAAAGATTGATTTATCTGCCCATCAAACTGGTCTTGGTCTTGGGAGTGGTGTGTTGCGTCCACGTGAATAGGGATACCAAATGGGTATATGTAATGTTATTGTCAATAATGGATTGAAGACATTGACTTGATAGTCATCGATAGCTTCAATCAACTCCGCATAACTTAAATTGGAGATGTGACGGCAGAGGTGTTGTTGACTCAGCAAGGTTGCCCCACTTCAGGTAAAAGCAAAGTTATGAATATACTACGGAGTAAACTTTCCAAAATTCTAAAAAAGTCCCAATATCACACCACGATAAAAATTGACCTTCAATTTTGATTTTGTCTACCTTAGATCTTATAGGGGACAGGCATTTGTCATATACAGTGTACTAACCGATTCAGGTCCATAAATGCTGTGATCTGGCAAGACTTGTCAGTTATTCAATTTCTCGGTTCGCATCTGTTAATGAGCCCGACACCAACAAATTTGTGAGTGAGCTGTGGCTAGGCGAGAATAGGCTGGTGCCTTTAGACCTAAGGCATGATGAACATTTGATTTGTACCAGTGGCATAGGTACTTATTGATATATTAACAATTATACATTCCTCATAGGCGCTCGTAGGTAGTTGATGAGACTTGCTGCGTATTCTTGGCAGAAGCTGTTATAACCAAACCATTCAGTATACCTTTTAGGATCATTTAATTCCAAAAAAAAAAAAAAAAATCGACCTGGGAACAGAACTATTCAAGAACGGTTATGGTGATCTGCTCTAAATAGATAATGAAAATCCGTGAAATAAAACAAAGCGGTTGTACGGGTAAGGTAGTCGTAAAGGGCCCTCTTCATCCTAAAAGGGAAGGGATGATCAATTACCTACCTTACCGAGTGTCAAATTGCCCGATCTTCCACCAATAACAACCATCCGAGTTGCTACCTTAGATACCTACCTTATCCTAAAGAAGCCGAAACGAATTTATCCATTCGTAGCGAGGCAGCGATGAACGACCCGCGTTGTGCGGCTGACAGCAGAAATTTTGTCTCAAGGTGTCTGGCTGTTTGTCCGGGATATTTACTGCTACTAGGTGTCCCTCGATTCCTAGACACATAGGCTAATGTCCTAGTGGGAGATGCCTGCTCTGGAATTCTCAGGGATCGTAAGATTAACCACAAGACAGGTCTACGATACCAAGGCTATTGCTGACGGGCCGGCTTCCTTGCCATGAGAAGGGAGATAAACTGCAACTATAAAGTAAGGGCCAGCCTTGCATAGCCTACACAGGAGGTATTGGTTGCAGAGCTTCATAGCCTACCGGTGTATTAACCACCAGATAAGCAAATGAGAGGCCCCGGAAATCGTCCTCCACCTCTGCCACGGACCTAGGTATGAAGGCGCTAAGGTAGCGGCAACCCTCAGCTCGAGCACACAAGTAATTTTCCGCCCGCCAGTAACATCCCAAAGCTACAATCATGTGTGATATATTATGGTATTCTCTCTTGTATGTTATGTGGCGGACTATCAAGCTGGGGTCTTGTAATTCTTGAATTTTGACATACACACACACACACACAACCCCACTTCGTCAACACGCATGTAACCAGCAAAAACTGCCTAGGTAGGATCGGGTTTTCCCCGCGGCAATAGGATACCTCATGCATTATGCAGTTTACTTTGCAAGGCCACATCAGCATGACAATATAGACTATGTTTCAAAATGATCTAGGGCATTCTTCTAGTCCGAAGGATGGATACCACTCATCCTTCTGGGCCTGGACCAGTCAGAATACATATAAAACAGTGACTAGCACTTCGAGTCAGCAAAGAAAAAACCCAATCACTAAATAAATACCTAGGAGTTATTTTACCTAAAACCAAAGCCAATATATATATATATATATATTTTCAAGTGGAGTGAAAGTATCTCCACTCCTCTTCAGGATGGAGTTGAATGGATTATCCGTATTCCACTCACTAGTGGGCGGTGTCACTGGAATTGGCACCCATGTGCTCCTGTATCGAACTGGGGAGTGGGACCTCATGGCCCCTAAGCTTCTCTTAACTTACACCTTTCTAAGCACCATTCTCTTTGCGATTGATTGGAATGGTGCCCCCAAAGTTTTCGGCCAGCATGTTTCTGATGGATGGGCCTTGCAGCTCGTCGTCGGGCATATTGCGGGAGTGTACACTAGCATGATAATCTATCGAGCGTTCCTGCATCGTTTGAGGAAATTCCCCGGCCCATTTCTCGCCAGGATCTCAAACTTCTACGTTACCTACCTCTCTGCCAAGAATCTTCGCCTGTATGAAGAAACAGAGAAGCTTCATCAGCAGTATGGCGATTATGTGCGACTAGGTTAGAAGTATTCTTATTAGATCTAAGAAAAGAAAGCTGCTCACCTTAATCCAGGCCCAAGTGAACTTTCGATTGTGGATCCACAAGCTGTTATTGCTCTCTATGGCCCCCAGGCCCAAGTCCGCAAAGGACCATGGTACAATGTGTTACATCCGCGTGTTTCATTGCAAATGGATAGAGATAAAAAAGAACATGCCCGTCGGCGAAAAGCGTGGGACCAGGGATTTAGTAGTAAAGGTATGGCCAACGCAAGCTACCCATTGGGATACAGCACACAGGGGCACTCCTTCTGAAATCCTTTTTTATCCCTCCCTGCAAGATTATATCAACTGACTGCAACACTTCCCGGTAGCCCTCCGAGGATATGAAGGCCGTGTTTCCAAGTACAGCAGTCAGCTCATCGCTGCGATTGATGCAAATGTGGGCACTGAGATGAACATGTCCAAATGGTTTAACTACTACAGCTTCGATGTGATGGGTGACCTCGCCTTCGGCAAATCCTTTGACATGCTGATTAATGGCAAGGATACCTACTTCCTGACAGCACTACATGCAGACATGATGAATATTGGACTCTTTAGCCACCTTACATGGCTATTTCCTTTTTTTAAATCAACTCCAGTCCTAAATAAGCAGTACCTCAAAATGTGGTCGTGGGTTGGTGAGCAAGTTCGGGATCGGATCAAGGTGAGTAGTGTACCCGAGATGAATCGTAATTCTACATCTAGTAACATTAAGATCCTAGAACGAGCCCGAGGTCCCCGATGTCTTCTCATGGATATTGAAAGACTATCGTCAAGGCCCAAAAACAAAGCAGGCTGAGCTTAACCTTCACGGAGATGCTTACCTCACAGCCGTCGCAGGGAGGTACGTAATTTTCTAGATGGGCAGGAATTAACCAAACATGGGCATAATACTGTACTGACTTCATATCATAGTGACACCACTGCAGCCACACTAACCAATATATTTTTTCACATCGCGGCGGATCCAGCTCTGATGAAAGAGCTCCAGTGCGAGCTAGATAAATTGGATGATCTATCCCAGAAAAACCTGATCGAAATCGACCTCCTAGAAGGGATAATCAACGAGACTCTCAGACTCTACCCCCCAGTCATGTCTGGCACACAACGCCTCACGCCCCCGGAAGGAATGCAAGTGGGGGACGTTTATCTTCCTGGAGACGTCATTGTTCAAAGTCCTGTATATGCTGTGTTTCGAGGTATGTACTATGTTTGAAGGGGGGGGGAACCCCCTTTCATTTTTATTTTACTCTTTCTTCTAAAATTTGCTCACATTCAACTTCACTGCTTAGATGAAAGGAACTTTGTACGCCCGAATGAATTTCTCCCAACCCGCTGGACCTCTGAGCCACACTTGGTCAAGGAGAAAGCTGTCTTTATTCCATTCAACGCAGGTAATTAGAAGAACTTTACTCAACCCACCGGAAATCAATAGAAGCGAAGAGACATCTTAACGCTAAGCTTCTTTTTAGGTCCCTACTCGTGTGCTGGCAAGCAGCTCGCCCTGATGGAGCTGCGGTTTGTCACTGCAGAGTTATTGAAACGATATGACGTTAGCCTGGCACCTGGCCAAACAACCGAGTCTTTTATCCAGGGCCTTCGAGATACCTTTACCCTGGTCACACCACCGCTCCCATTGGTTTTCAAGAGGAGAGAAAAGAATTAGTTTCCGCATGCGATCGACTGACTCACACTCTTTGGTGCTATCTTCAAATGCAAGAGCTCCATGCATACTCTGGGGTTGGCCGCAGTGGAAGGTGGGTAGTGGGAGTAGGCAAACTCAAGTCATGCATAAACTCTTAATGGGTTTCTACTACTAGAATTCCTACATTACTGCCACCCTTGTAGAATCTTAATTCAGCTCCAAAGCGCTTATATGGTACACCTAATCGGAAAATAGTCAGAGGGTAGGTGGAACGATAGGTAGAAGGCGTACACAGATCGTAAAGCTGGATGAAGAAACGTATCTGGTCTGCTACCTAGTGGATTGGATTCCGGACTAAACCTACCAGAACGGATCTCTCATCCGATTGGAGGCCCAAGTTTGTGGTTAAATCAATATGGAATTTATCGTTTATGCCGGCACTAGCCTCTAGTATTCCAGTATCCCAAAACAACTGTATATATGTATATGTGTATAGAGAGAGAGAGAAAGAAGAGAGAGAATGACTAAAGCTGGCTACCTCTCTGCTCTCTAAGTTTGGCAGGCAAAAGCCGCCGCAAGATCTTGCCGGTGGGCGTTTTCGGCAGAGTCTGTAGGTGGAAAACACCCCCTCTCAGCTTCTTATATCCGGCCAGTTGACCATTCACCCACGCTTGGACGTGATTGAGGACTTGGTCTTTTTCGGAACTGGGCAACCCGGCCTTTTCAGGCGTCAAGCTCACATAGGCGAGGGGCACTTCTGTTGCTTGGGCGTCGTCGTATACGGCACAGACGGCTGCATCGATCACGTCTTCGTGGCGAAGGAGCATGTCCTCTAGTTCTGAGGGGGCGATTTGGAACCTAGGTATGTGAATTAGGATATAATTTTAGGGTTATTTGACCGGTGCCATAAAATATATATATATACGCTTGCTAGGTAGGTAGGTAGGTAGGATTGCGCACTCACCCTTTGTATTTGATCATCTGGGGAAAAAAAAAAAAGGTTCGTTAGAGACCGGGAAATTATGGGATCAGGGATATATATAGAGCCAGAAAAATGCATACCTCTTTGAGTCGATCAGTCACCCAAAAGTTCTCGTCTTTATCCATTCGCATGATATCGCCTGTCTTGAGCCAGCCGTTCGAGAAAGAAGCCTCTGTCGCTGCGGGATCATTGATATAGCCCCTAGTAGGCTGTTTGTTAGACCTTTGAGCTGTGAATAAATAAAATAAAAATCCAGCATCTCTATCTTGTTAACTGAATGCCAGATGCACACTCTTACATCATGACTTGAGGGCCCCGAACCCATAGCTCTCCCTCCTCACCTGGAGCAACATCGCGTCCGGTGGTTGGGTCGACCAGTCGAGCTTCTCTATGGACTGTTAGAAACAGGAGGAAGAAAGAATAATTGGTGGATATATATATGTAGATATATATCAAAAACAAAGCAGACAACTCACGTTCCAGCAATCAATTTGCCGACGGTGCCACAACTGGAGTCTTTATCATCCACCTGATGCATCACGCCTGGAGAGCACTCCGTGAGTCCGTACCCTGTAGCCACGATCATTAGACAGGGACGATGCTAGCTTTATAGGTAATAAGTAGAAAAGAACAAACCTTGACAAATGCTAGCGTTGGGAAAGCGCTTTTTCAATTCCCGCTGCAAGGCCTCCTAGAAAGATAGAATATGTTGATGAGTTAAACCGAAAAAAGAAAAACGGACACAAACGCCAGAGTCTGGGATATGATTATACATACTTTAAGCGGTGCGGCAGCAATGACCATCCTTTGCACGGAGGGTATGTCGTATTTCCGAGCGATGGGAGAAGTCGTCAAGAGGAGCGCGACCGGTGGCACAAGATGCATATCCGTAGCTTTGATTTCACTCGACTTTTGGCAAAAGGCCTCGAGATCAAATGCGGGCAGCGCAAAAAATGATGCCCCCGTCCACATTCCAGCGAAAACGACCGAGGACAAGCCGTAGATGTGGCAGTCTAATATAAGCATATAAGTTAGATCACCAGCTCCGTATTTTCTCCCACGAGACAGATCGTTCTGCATGCGCATTCCAGACTGAGGAGGCTTACAGGGAGTGAACCAGACTTCTCGAACGGTCGCATTCAGTCTTCCGGGGAGCGAGGTACGCAGTTGCATTGTGTTCATGATCAAGTTGTAATGCGACATCTTTACACCCTTCATCCTCCCTGTGGTCCCAGAAGAGAAACAGATTGTGCTCGGGACATCTTTCGCACTCTTCCCTTGCAGATCGTACGGGGGTAGTCTCTCGACATCTCGCGTCCCGATGATATCGTTGGGGAACTAGTAGCTTCTCAGCACGCAGTTTTCTCACGGTAGCTCTCTTCTTGTTGGGGGAGGGGAGATGAAAAGCCCAGACATGAGAGACATACCTGAAGAAGGTTCTCTGCCTTCCCAAGCAGAGTGAACACTTTTATTGGCTTGTCGACTTTGAGAGATGAGATTGCATTCTGGACGTCGACGAGTTTGGAGTCAATTGTTGCTACAAAAGTTGGTTTAATCAAGCTGATAACATGCTCAATGTCTTTCTGTGTCGATGATGTATTAAGAGGGCTGCAGGATATCAGCGATCTGTATGGGCGATCTTATAAAAGAAAAAGAAAAAGATTTTTTTTTTTTCAGCAAGCGATTCACTCACGCAAAAACCGCGCCGAGCCACCAAGTTGCATGGGCAAGGAGAACAAAGTCGTTCTAGAAGACCATTAGTCCATTTTCCCAAAAAAAAAAATATTCAGCCATGATGAGAGTACTGATCTCTCTCAATCCTACCTACCGAGTTTGTAACGATCACCAGTAACACATCCCCTGGGTTCAATCCTAACTTGTTCTTGAGCCCCCAGGCAGCCCGGCCAGTCTGCTCTCGGAGAGAGCCATACGTCAGGGGCTCCTTGGAGAAGGTATCTTCATGGACCACTTTGTCTGGAGCGACCCCGTCTGGGTTATACCTCGTCATAAACTGAGGAATCGAAAGAGTTGTCAGATCGCCAAAGGGACAAATGGGTGACTGGTATACAGGTGCCATTTTAGTGAAACTATTCAGCTCCTAAAAGCCTCTCTGGTTGTCACAAAATGGTTCTAAGACTTTCAAAGATTACAGATATGGAAGTACGCGTCAGGGTATAATAATATTAACTTATAAGGACGACCTTAAGTAACTCGGTATATTGCTGAAACCAATCTTAGAGCCTTTTTTTTTTTTCCCTCCTCTTCTTCATGGATTTGGCAAATAACAGAGCCCCCCTCTTCAAAACAATTGAGCCTTGCCGAGCTGTATAATTTGAGATCATCCGAAACCCCCGCATCTTTATCAAAGAAAAAGAGGAGAAGGAGGCGGTTGATCGATAAAGTATTGCTGCCTGTCGTTCAACTCGTAGTTGTTCTGGAGGAGGGGGGTGGGATAACCTCGGGTACAAGGTCAGTTGAATGGTGGGGAGGAGAGGCCTCAAAAATCGCCCTTTTCCAGAGGAGATGCACTGCCCGGAGACATGGAATTTTCAGAATCCTTCTGTTTCGTTTCGTCTGGAGATTAATAATTTCCCTCAGAACTTCTGAGCTTATCGTTTCCCCCTCCCTTCTCCCCAACGAGTTGGCGGAATTGCCGTTTCCGAGCATAAATTTCTTGTGCAAACGCCTCCAGGATTAGTGGCATACCTGCCTCTGGTTCACCAGCGGAAGACGAACCGAAGGCCATGAGCTCTCAGCAAGGAAAGATCATTCAAGTCCGGGCTATCTATTCAGTTTCTTTGCGAGCGACAGTCGATGATGCTCCGCGACTGCTAAATGGTCAATTCACAGGCACAGGAACAGGTACCTTCATGTCTTTAACATATCTCGCAGGCCGGTTGCGCACGGTCGAATGCCACTAGAGGCCCTAGACCCAGTAATGTCTCCAACTGGAGATCCTCTAAGTCTAGTCTCGCTACACTAGAGTCGAGTGGGATGGCCTGATCCGGGGTCCCCACACCCTCCTCCACGCAGCTTGTTTCCCCGCATTCATTCAACCCCCTGTCTGTCTGTCTGTCTGCGTCTACCTCCCTCTCCTTCTCTCTCTCTCTCCTGCTCAGTACCCTTTTCAACCCAAGTCTTATCCTGTCAATTCGAGTCCCAGCTCTCAGTGATGGCATCGACTCCCGAAGATCAGAAGGATCCGGCCCAGGTGCGTTTGGAGGATAATCTTCCCGCCCGGTCCAAACGTGCTGCACGAGCCTGTGCGCGCTGCCACTCCCGGAAGGTGAGGTGTGATGGCTCCATCACTGGATTCCCCTGCACCAACTGTCGCCTGGATGGACGACCCTGTACCCTGCACTCGGGGAAGCGAGAGAAAGAAAAGCAGCTCCTTCGTGTGCTTGGGAAGGACCGCCGCCGGGCTTCCTATCCCACGCCCATGACGCCCCCCGAAGTTCTCGCCCCCGCCAGTCGTCAAAGTCCCATCCTACGGGTAAGACTGGCTGATCCAGCCAAAGTGACGTTTATCAAATCCCAGGGCACTCTTCGGGTGCCTATTCAGGACGTGCTCGACATCTTTACCAAACACTACTTTCTATATGTGCATCCTTGCCTCCCTGTCATTGACGAGGCCGCATTCTGGAAAAAGTATCGCTGTCCCGACGGGAGTAGCGGAAGGATTTCCGTTCTCCTCTTCCAAGCGATGCTGTTTGCCGCTAGTCCTGTATGTTCACGTCTGATAGCTCGGTCCCTTGTTTAACGAGCTAGTGGTGAGCTAGCTCGTGAAGCAGCTCTAGCTCCTTGGTTGATGATTAATGATGTCCTAACTCGTCTGTTATACTCCTCATAGTATGTTCCGCTCAAGGCCGCCCAGCAGTGCGGCTATGACTCTCTGATTTCGGCACGAGATGATCTTTACCAGCGAGCCAAAGTAAATAGTTACCTCACCTCAATGTAAAATAAAATAATATAAAATAACAGGTGCTAATCAAAAATCCCCTTCTTAGCGAATCTACGAGAGCGGCATCGAGAAAGATCGACTGATAGTCGCCCAATCCTGCGTGATACTGTCTTACTACACCACCGATGCCGTCCGGTCGACAAACTCGAAATGGCTCAAAATCGCAATCAAATATGCCAAAAAGGAGCGGGCCAATTTTTATTACAGCGGGCCGTCCCAGACAGGACGCAAGACGTCGGATCTTAAACGACTCTGGTGGTGCTGTTTAATCCGAGACCGTGTTATCTCGCTAGGAGTGCGTCGCCCAATTCAGATCTTACCGGACGACTTTGATTTACAACAGCCTGGACTATCGTACGAAGATCTGGAAGAAGAGTCTCATAACTCCGAGGTTTACCACTCAGATACCAAGGTCGCACTCTGTCGGGTGCTAGCCAGCCTGTGTCATCTCGTGGTCGCAGTTACTGACCTGGTGATGCTGGTGTATCCCACCACACAGACGATACCTTTCACCCGCAAGGATCGCCAAATGGAGCTGGATCGGCTGGAAGGAACCAAGATAGCCCTGTTGAATTGGGAACTAAACTGGATGACATATCCGGAGGGCAAAGAGTATTACAGCCACCAGTCTCTGGCGCTGTATACCAATCTCATCGGGATATATTATCAGTATGCAGATTTCCCCTCATCTCCCCTCCCCGGTGAAATGAGCGCCACGTCTCTAATGTGCGTTGTTGTTTCTTCTTACTAGATCCGCTCGCATCGCTCTCTGCAATCGCATCTGTTTACTTATCGGGAATGCTCCTACTGATTCCCTCGACGATACCGAATTTGAAAGGATCGAGTCCTGTCGCTCCGGACTTGCAAGCGCCATCCGGTCAACCGCCGATAATGTGAAACAGCTCATCCTTAATGGAGTTGCCGATAAACTTCCAATAAGCGCGTATGTCTCTTGCCCGGGCGATAAGTTCATTCCTATGAATACATATAACTGACTCTCTTCCCCCCTGTTCAGCATCGCATATACAATGTTCCCCCAGATCCTGCTCAGTGTTCAAAGCCAACTCTCGACCACGCCCGAAGATAAGCAGAACCACGAAGTGATGCTCGTCTTCTTTGTCGAGATATTCCGCTGCTTTCGCTCTCAATACTACACGCAGCTCATCTTGGCTGTTACCTGGAAGGCTCTCGAACTCTGCCAGCACCATTCCTCTGGGTCCTCCACTGCTCTCGTCACCTCAAGCGCCACCGGCCGCTCCAAATCCTACATGGACAACTTATTCTCTGAAAGTTCCTACCCAAGTCTCTTTCAACTGCGATTGACCGACTATATCCAGCTCCTTCGGTACGTGGACGAGTTCCTCTCTCTCCGACGCATACCGACTGCCGAAGTCTATACGGATACGTCCGGGGCCGGCTTCGATCTCCTGCAACAGTATCAACAATACCAGCACCAGCACCAGCACCGACAGCAACAGATGTCCCCACCCACGGAAGACACCATGTCGATGTCTCTAGACAATGATGAAAGCTCATCAACTCTGCCCACCTGGATGGAATCCATGGAGAACTTCTACTTTGGAGAAGCCGACCTCTGGACGGGGGGCACATCGAACACCTTTTCTCCCGAGCAGGAGCAGGAGCAGGAGCAGGAGGCGGAGGTAGAGACAAAAGCGCACATGGGCGGTTACGTTGGAGAGAACGGCACTGCGAATGATGTGGAGGCATTTCAATTTGATGGTTCTAGTGATCTGCAAATGCTAGATCAGGATATCGATATGGGCGAGGAATCGTTTCAGAGGATGCTACAGTGTTTGCCATTGCTTGGGGAGTGAAGTGAGCCGGAAACCCTTCCATTGACTCTTCTTCTTCTTCTTCTTCTTTTCTTTTCTCTTCTTTTTTTTTTTTTTTTACGATTCTCTCCATGATGTATCTAATGACAATTCGATTTACTTGGATTTAATAACTATTTTCATTCATCGAGCTCAGCCTATATCTTATTCCCATACCTTTTCAGTGAGATGAGACATAATACATCTACGTGTGTACCCACATACCTACCTACCTACTTACCCACAAGCGATAGGTTAGATTGATTGTACAGCACATCCCATACACCTCAAGACAAAAAAGCAAAGCCAGCCCTATACCAGATGCCTTCCCACCTAAGCCTAGTCGTAAGTCTAAGCCTACTACGTCTATCGTAGAAAAAGAAAGTTAAACGAGACCGATGACTAAGCGGTAAATAGCAAAGTAGGAAAGATAAAAAAAAAAAAAAAAAGAGAAAAAGAAAAAAAAAAACAGTAACCTAAAGTCATCCATTTACCAAAGTAGGATCCTCCTTTTTTTTTTTTCTTTTCTTTTTTTTAGTCTTTCCTTTTTCGTCTTGTCGGGGGAATCGGAGTCGGAGAGAGAAAGGGATGGGATGGATAGGATTAAGGTACAGTAGGATCGGATGGATGGTTAGTTAGAATGCTGGACGGAGCAGTGCAATAATTCACTTCTTCCTGTCCGGTCCTGTCCTGTCCTGTCCTGTCCCGTCTTGCCGAATACAATCAGCACTCTCGAGCGCTTAGGTGTCTAGTCTAGGTAGGTACTAGGTAGGGTAGGGACCTTAGGTAGGTAGGTAGGTAGGTAGGAGATTTACCCCCTTTCCTATCCTTTCCTATCCATCCTATGATGACAGAGTGGGGCCCCAGCACAGAGATATATTGATACCGATACTTACACACCCACGTACACACATCCACGTACGCAGTAGAGGTAGAGTGGGAAAAAAAAAGAAAACAAAATAAAATTAAAATAAAATAAAAATAAAGAACAGCCAGACACAGCGATAGATAGATAGATAGATAGATAGATAGATAGTGCAAGGCGGGGACGGATGGATGGAGATTCTCCAAATCGAGTCAGTCAGTCGGTCAATCAATCAGTCTTCCCTTTTTTTTTTTTTTTTTTTTTTACTTTTTCCTTTTACATCCGCTTCGGCTTTGACTTGGACTTTGATCTTGACATTCACATTCACAATCAAGTATGCACGTGTTTCCTTGTGTGTGTATATATATGTATGTGTATATATATGTATGTGTGTATGTGTGTATGTATGTATGTATGTATGTATGTATGTATGTATGTATGTATGTATGTATGTATGTATATTGTTTGTCTATCTATCTGCATTTGCATTCCCTCATTGATGGGATGTCTCGAGAGGGTTGCTAGGAGATTGACATGGCGGAGCATGGTAGGTAGGTACGTACGTACGTGCCATAGGTTAGCCAATCCATCCACTAAGAGCAGAGAAAGTAAATGACCATCGTCGCTTGTTGGAGAAGGGGAGGGGAGGGGAGGGGGGTGGGGTGCCATGGTCACAGCACGCTGAATTTTGGGGAAATTGACTATACTAGGTGAGTAGGTAGGTAGGTAGGTAGGTGGGTATCTATTCAGTTATCTACCCTCCTCTCTACTCTACTACTCTATCCTCTATCCAGCTCGGCTAGCAGCGAGAAAGTGGATGTTTGGGGGTTATTTTTTATTTTTATTTTTATTTTTTTTTTTTTTTGAGGGGCGCGCGAGGTTGAGGTATATTATTGTTATTATTTATATTTATTTGTTTTATATATATATAAAAGAAAAAAAAGTGTGGGGAGATGCAGTGTGTACGTAAATGTCTATCTAAAATCTTGTTTTCCTTTTAAATGATGAACTTTTTAATAAAGGTCTTTATTATGCTTCCCGAGAGGGAGGAAGCAAACGTACATACACAAGTACGTAAACGCTAGTTGGGAGCTTTTTAACTGGTATTGAAGACTTGACTTGATCTAACCACGCTGCAGGTAGGTACCTTCCTTAGGGCTTTCTTTGATTTGAGGTGAGGGGGGGGGGGAGGAGAAGGTGGAGGGAGAAGGCGGGGCTGAATAGAATTGGAGAAGGATGGTAGAATTTGCTTTTGTTTGTATATCGAAAGGACAAGGCTGAGTGAGGCTTTTTATTTATTGTTATTATTATTTTAGTACGGAACATACGAAGTACTTTTGAGAACACTAAAAAATAAGAAATGGAAACAAAAAAAAAAATCGATTACTTTGAATGCATTAAACAATAAAATTCATTTGGCACGGGCTGAGCTGCTTTTCTTTTTTCTCGTCAGCCCGCACGTAACTCAGCCCAAGTCGATGCCTCGTAAGAAGCTGAGGTGTTGTTTTGGTCATGGAGGATCTGATTAGTTCTGAGCGCTGCAAGACTTTCATTTCATACATATAATAATATCCTTACTCCATTGCTGGTACCAACCTAGGTAGGTACTTGTTCAAAGGTAATGTACTGTACTTTCCGGTTGCTTGTGACATTATTTGTTCACATGGCTTTCCAGGGTTAAGGGTTATATTTTCATTGATCAAGGCGAATTATCTCTTTGTTGTAGCATGGTTCTGAGGATGGCTCTACGAGGGGCCATTTTTCTTTCTTTTTCTTTTTTGTTCCATTTTCTTTCTTCCGGATTTTTTTCTTTTTTTAGAGATAAAAAAATATTATTATGATATTTTCCTTGTATGTGATTTGATCAATTGACTGGAAGAGGATCGACTCAGGTCGTCTAAGGATGGTGTGGGTGGGTCAGGAGGACGACGTTCGGTTCGTGTCCAAAGACCACTAATTTAGTTGGTTAATTGCTGGGATGTTTTCTGAATACCCAGGTAGCAAGATAGTCACCAGGCTATGCCGATAGGGTTTGTAAGAAGAGTCCCTAATATAGCAGTTCTTCGAACTTGATCGGCAGCCTGGCTCGCAGGATTCGGTAGTTAGAGTCATTTATCATCAGGATTACAGAGTTTGGAAATACCGAATTACTCATCTCATGCTTAACAGGATCCAAAGGCCACCCACGCGCTCACCCTGCTTGTGTGTGGTCTTTTATTTTAATATCAGGATATCAATTAGTCAAGACCGTTCGGGATCGTAAAGCACTATTCTTGGACGGTCTATGAGGATAACCACTTAGCAACTCCGGCAAGTCCGCCCATTGGGGTCGTGACTCACATTTGCTCTTGGGGTTTGAAGGTCAGTCACCGTTTCTATTTGGGAAAACATGATTCTGTCCTGGAGGTTGACTCGCCACACGTGACGGTTTCTATCCAAATGTAAAAGGATCTCGTTCCGATCGCGTCCGATCCCATCATATCTTTTGACGGCATCATCTTCCTGGGTTGATTTCTAGAAAGAGCAGGATGACGTGAATGGGAACGGACCTTGGGTACCTAAATGCGGCGTGACGTTGGTCTGAAGGATAAATTCACCGCACGCATAATTCAAAAACCAACCAGTACGCAAGCTATTGTGGGAGAAAGGTGCGTGTGGTTTTGGGAGATGATGCAATCGAGGTCGATCAACCGCACTGTATCCGATGATATGCGGGGTTGTTGAGGAAAAAAAAAAAAAAAAAGAGCAAAAATGAAGAAGTAGATCAAAATAAAAAACCACAGTAAGGGCAGGAGAAATAAACCCTTAAAAGGTTAAATTGCGATATTCTCATTATCTTGTTGGTCATACTTGATGCTGGTGTATTGTAATATATAGTTCAGTATGTTGGAGGGATGGAGCCAAATCAATCAACGTTGCCTTGTGGGTATGTAAGTGGCATTGAACTGTCCCTTAGCCTAGGACAGGAACGCTTTCTTATCTAATAACCGAACTTGATCAAGGTATCCATACTTAGAGTCGGTTGCTGTAGGATTACGACGGTAGGATGTTTTCTGCTTTGCCATTCGCTATTGTTATGGAGAAGAGTGTACCTAGGATATAATTTGTTAACCTGTGTCCGTCTAGAATGACTTCAAGAACTGATAGGAAAAAGCCAACTAACAACATACTCAGAGAAGGTAATGGGAGTCCCGGGTGTTTGGCTAGACCATAGGCATTGCCCTTGGCTGTGTAAGAGAGAGATGATATATTGTTTCTTGGCATCAATACTTAGGTAGTGAAGATCACTAGGAACAGTCAGGTGATACGCCCAATTGATTTTTTACCCCCAAAGCTTGAACGGAGGCACCGAGTAGGTAGGAATAAGTGGGACAAGCCTCAAAAGACACAGATAGAAGTTGATGTCTTCTACCACCGTGTCCTGGTTTAAGTTCTTGGCCGGGTTATACATGGGTGCCTAGTAGTGGGAGGAAAGGATTTATCACAATCAATGCAATTGCTGCGAGCTGAGAAGGAAAAGCACGTCTCTATACTTGAATGTGGCTTGGCTACAACATGACTTTATTATTCTTGTCAAACAGTTAGCGCCTCTCGAGTTGCAACGTTCCAAGAAAGTGGTTTGTCAAGGCTGTCGGTCTGATGCAGCCGCCGGATAGCCCTAAAGGAGGTTGCCCCATCGATGGCTGTGTTTGTGGTAACCAGCGCTTCTTGTTGTGGCACAATATTATAGCACGGAATTGACCGGGAGGAGTGTTGCCCAAGAGTCTCAGGCCTTATTCTCTATTGAATACTTTGGCTAAATTTGAATAAGGAAGAAACAGCAGGCGCTGGCCAAGAAAATAGCATTTTGATCTATTCAAGAATGTATCAATTGACTCTATAATTATTTCTTCTCTTGGAAATGACAGCGAATTGACCATCATCTATTCAGATAGGGGGCTGTGTTTGGGTTGAAGATCACTGGGGCCGGATAAATATGGGTTTAATTTAGGGATGCCCAGCGCATAGTTCCAAGAATCAATAACCTTCCCCCTTCCAAGCGCTCACTGTATTTTGGAAAACAAATTGGTAAAACGATTCTGCCTCCATTGCATTACACGCCTAATACGCTGGTCACGTAGAATGGGTGCGCCCTGGTATGTCTTTGGAGGAGCGGAGCTATGCCAAGAGGAAGAATATGAACAAGCCACGTAGATATCCGATTCCATTTGCCCAAAAGTGATTATTGTTTGACAGACCTATTTTCATGTTTGGTCTAGAGCGAAGATATCGTCAAAGTCTCTTTCATGTAGCATCGGAAATTCTTTCTCTCGAACCTAGCCCCCCCCTTTCGTAAATTTGAAAATTTGGAAAATTCTTTTCTTTCTTTTTGCTTTTTGGAAAATCTAAGCCTTCAAGCTTCCCTGTCGGGGCGTTCGGCGTCATCCGTATGACAAGATTTCCGTTTCATTGCCATCTTCCCAGTCTCACATATCCATTCACAATGCGGTCAGGTGTTGTCTTGGATCGCCAAGACCCGATTGTGCAGTATTAGGGGCAGATGATCGACAATGATCTACCACCGACAGGTTAGCACAGTTTGCCCTCATGCCTCATACGGAGCTTGAGCAACGAACAGGACTGCCAAGTGCGAACGCCCTCTTCCTGTCACAAACTCCGGTTGAAGCTCAGTGACGAGACTCATATTTCGGAATTTGGAATCGCTCTTGGCGCCGTGCTTGGCAGACTACTTTGACTTCAAATGGGACTATTCACCCTGAGTAACATAGGACGGTAAGGAGGAAGAATGTAGAATAGGGAGGAGCGGACCGTAGAATGAAGTCATATTCGGAGAACGGGGCAATCTGATGGCCAAGACGTTGACCAAATAGCATAAACCGCCTTGGGAAGTTCACAGCCACCTCGGCTGCTTTGTGCACAGTCTTGGCTCCATTATCCAGGTATGGAAGAGCCATCCGCCCTCCTTGAAGCCGTAAAGCATTGCCAAGTACTGTTGTGGAATGGAAGCGCCGTGTTTCCCCCATCAAAGGGGCGAGCAAGGGTTAAATGAAGGAACCCTGAGCAGAAGCGTTTCAACCGTTCTCTTTCCCTCAAATCCACTCAATCCCACCTCAGGCTTGGATAATGTATTGATACATACTGAAATGGCTTGGCGGATCTTGGCAGAGGCCTTGGCTGTATTACTGATCTGCGGTGCCTCCCCTTGAGTTGTGGAATGTCGATCATGGGATCAGCGCTTAGTAGCAAGAATATGCGTGCAAAGGTCAAGACCAAAAATTATAATAATAATAACCATCTAATAAAATAAAATAATGAGTGCCATTCGTATCCCTGAACCTAGCCCAAATGGAGACCTGATGCTGACATGATTGACACATTCTCCGAATGCTCTCGCCAGGTTCCGAACATGCACTGGGGCCGGCCAGCTTACCTAGTCAGGCATGATGCAGTGTTTCCCCCATGCATTATTTCATTGCTATTGGGTTAATTATTGTTGTCGCGCTTCGGTATTAAACTTCATAAGTTATGCACTGGTTTCTCCAGTTTTGGTCTCTCAGAGCGACCGGACAGGAAGTCGTTAAGGATAGGGGCACTCTGGAGTCTTCCATCTTGTTACACGGCAGGCAGGGATAGATGGGCTAAGTGTTGGCAATGTCTCTAGTTCTGGGTGGACGTATTTATGAGACTGTACAAGGTATGGTATTCTGGTTACCAATGCTAGCTGTAGTCTAAGAAAGGAGGAGAATCCCTCCCCTGCTCATTAAGTATCGGGTTAAGGATAAGGTCTGACACCGAGGGCTCGATTTTACATTGAGTATCTTGGTGATCTTTTCTGGCGGGGTAGGGGAGGAAAGAGGGGACACAGATGTCAAGGGCGGCGACCGCGCTTATATTAGAATGCATCGGATTCTGGGGGATTCACGATCCTAGTGGTTGTTGGTCATAGAGCTCTGTGCAGCATGGAGCCGAGAACGCTCGTTCTGGAGGGGATTGCGTTGAATAGGGAAAATTAATTAACTCCCTGGTCAACTGCTATCCCAGTCTCAGTTTCTTAAAGGGAAAAACCCAAGACTGCGGATCAGAACGTCAGGTGGGATGCAGCTCATGAGCATGTTCATCTTAGTGACAGACGACCTCTCTGGCTTACTAGATTGGGAGAAACGTGCAGCTGAAGCCAGCCAGCACAAGTCCCAATAACAGTCCCGTGCGGGTGGAGCAGGCGCGTTTTCAAAAAATCCCTCATACAAAATGAGACCGACAACAGTTAGGGATCTTTCTCCAGACCAATAGGGTGAACAATCTTGGGAGAAGGAACCCTAGGAGTTCTTTAGTATTTTGCAAAGAGGCTTTAATATCTTTCTACTACCTCCTCTTGGAGTAGTGCTATTAATATGTTTGTGAATTTTTTTTCCCCCTCTTGTCGTCTCATATCAACGGCGGCTATCGGAAAAATAAAAAAAAAAAAAATTAATAACATACAAGATAATATATATTGCGGGGGGAGGGGGAAATAATATATTGACCAGCATGCAGGGAGCAGGCCTTTGGAGGTCAAGGTAATAGGAATTACGAGGAAGAAAGCGCTCATGAATGGCTCCAGTCAGTAAGATTGAAGACTATCTACGATGTACTCCTTGCTGTCTGGTTCGTCTTTTTAGCCGAGTGATTTTACCTGCTTCACTTGAATCTCCGAGAGTCCACTTGCACACGGGACAATTCATCCAATCTCCACCTTATGCACCATTCCTCGTGCTGACTGTAGGAAAGGTGATAAAATAGTTGTGATAGGGGAATCAGGCCACGAGTCACCACATGCGACTTTGAAGATTTTCTCTCTGAATGACTAATGGGAAGATTCTATCGATGATGACAATGACACAGAGGCTTTAGGACAGAGTACGCGTACTTTGGACCACATGGTTGCCTTCCAATAAACGTGCAAAACAAAGTTCATGCATAGCATAGTATCCGGAATTCTAAGGGAGGAGAGAGATAGGGCGGGAAGTTCGCGAATTAAAGTGCGGGGAGTTCGGGTTTATCGATTGGGGGGAGGTGTTTAGAAAGCGGCTTGATGATGGCGCAAAGCTCCAATGATTCAAAACGACCCTAGATAACTATCCCGTCCCAAATTCATCGGCCCCTGTCGTCTGGCGGCTAAACTGGATTGGGGGTGCAATTCACTAGAAGAGACGGACAATCAAAGGTCACATAACCTTTACCGGGCGGTTTATGATGTTGAACTTCTGTTCAAGGCACCTTCTAAATCAAAGCCTATTTCCGATCGTAACTAGCTGCTATTGATTTTTTCAGGGATTATGATTGTCCAGAATTGTAAAAGAAAGAAAGAAGAGACACTAACGGAAAAAGCAAAACAAAAAAAAAATATCCCTGATCAATTAGATTGCCTGCACCTGCAAATCCTGGTAAAAGTGGGGGTTATCCCTGAAACCCAAGAAGCTTGTCCTGGGCATAAGACTCGACATATGTTTGGTTCACTCGGTCGCTACTGGTCCCCCGCTTTTGGATCACAGACATGGCTGCTCCTGAGGAACACTGCATCATTGTGTTATAGTCAGCCAGCATATTTCTTTTTCCTAGCACTCAGTCAGATGCTTCCTTCCTTCTTCTTTTGAGTTTTCCTTTTTTCCTCTTTTTCCTTCACCCCATTCTTCATTGTCTGTATATCTTATGGGGGCCGGGACTATTCTTAATTCCATACGCATTCGCAAAGAAAGTTTTTAATGTGTGATTTTCATTTAAATTTCTGGAATCATTAATAATTTGCTTTCCTGCAAGGTCACACAGCTTGGCACATACTCAAGAATCTCTAAATTATGCAAGCATGGGGATATGTGGATTTGGGAGAATACCTTTTCTGTGAACAAGTATTGAGGTAGGTACAGGACTCTCTGTCTTATCAAGAATGCAACAAATTGAGAGTAGGACAAAGCTCTGGTAATGATACCTCTTCCTTAGTCGGTAGATATAATGATTAGATGGGACTACTTGATTGATATTTTTTTCTCCCTTTTTACTCTTCATTAAGAGTAAAGTCCTGCAAAGTTGCCTTGAAGCTATACAAACCACAGACCCAAATATAAACTTGAAACCGCTCGCTTTTCCTAAAATAAGAAGCAACAATAATAATAGCGGGTATTAATGAGCTCTAATTATTATGATCACTAATACCTATGACAAGAGGATTAGTTTGACGGTTATCTGCATAGCTTTCAGATCATTTCAGCCTTTGCCGTTTTTTCCTCGTTCTTGATCTTCAACCAATGTTGCACAGCCAAGAACAGGCTATGTATCCCTAGTGCCCTCGGTATATTTGGTAAAGTACGAGGTACGGGTCAAGTCTTAGTTTCCCCATTTCAGTGGCTTTACAGCGTCTACAGCCTCCTCAACACTAGGTAGGAAACTACTAGGTACTTACTAACTGGGAATTTAAACTCCATGGCGAGCAAAAGCCCAGCATTATGGTCTCAAAAGGACTCAATCGCGTCACCAGAACATGTTGATGAAACACCCGTGACCGTGGAAAAGGTTAACAAGGGTAGTATTACTACAAAATGTCAGACTTTAAAATGTACTCCGGAGTAGGTATGGGTTGTATTAAGCATATGAAACTCGAATCGACTTCGTCATGACTGTTTGTTTGAAAAAATAGATAAAAAAAAATAAAGATTTGTTTTCTGGACTGTACCTCTCTTTTGACTTTTAGTTTCGTTTTGCTCCCTACTACTCTTACTAGGCAACGCGTAAAAAAAAAAATAGTAGTAAAAGAGAAACCTTCATAATTTATCCATTCCCCTGATGAATTAATGACTTTGCGACCGAAGTGTAGCCAACTTACGTCAGAGGCCAAGACCAGTGGTATCCGGATTAGGCACTAGTTTGGAAATCGTATCAGCAAGGGGAGTAGTGCAAGGCAGATGAGAGTTGGCTGGGGTGAACATCATTTTTATTATTTTTATTATTATTATTATTGGCTATCATTGGAATAGCATGGAGGGGGCGATGGGGGAACTAAGTTATAAGGGGTATAGTAATAAAAGTAAAGGCAAGAACGATGAAGCGCGTAGAGCGCCGTCTTTCTGCGCTTCTCCATTTTTTTTTTTTTTTACCTCCTGTGGAATGAATGCGACCGGTTGAATGGACTAAATTGCCAGGTCCTGGATGGAGGGGCCTCAGTTTCGGTGTCTCCCCAGGCACAAAAGCCTGTGCTCATTGTACAGTGCACGCCAATTGATTCGAGATCATTATTAATAATAATAAATTATACTTACCGACACAAGACTCTCCACCGGAATTCTTACATAATAGTTTACTTATGAGTATACAGCGTACAGTATAATTGTCATATTTTGACAGTGATAGAGGGGGAAATAATGAGAGTAACAGGAATAATAAGAATAGGAATAAGAAGAAGAATAATAATAGAAATCGTATCCCCCCATCTCTGGACTAAACATATCGGTACCTGGAATCTTGCATCAATAATAATCCCAACAGGTTCCCTGAGACAATTTTCTATAGTGCACCGATTTCGCCCGCAAGAAGGGAGGGCTCCCGCTTCGGGCTGCGACCCCGGAGGTCTGTCGCCCTTTTGACGTAGGGAGTCATGACTGAGTCGGGTGTGCTTGCCGTTCTCATACCCACGGCTCGTACTATTGTAATTACACTTGAAATACTCGGTCGGAAGATTTAGAAGTTGTCGCCATAATCAAGACCTTCCAGTACTAGGAGTACCAGGCCTCTTGATCACGATGATTTTTTTCAGTGAGGAATGGGAGCAATTCGTGCCGCCTTCTTTGGTGCCTTGTCTTTCTCCCACATACACACACTCTCTCCAGATGCTCGTGGGGGCGAATATGACTCTCAGACATGCATATCACAAATCACCTGAAAAGAAAAAATAATAATAATAAACAAATTTAAGAAGTTTGCAACGCCCTGGAAGTCTACTGTATATGCTGGGAGTGTACTTTTTTATTTTGTAAAGCAGTCTCAGATCTGTGCAACATTCCGATCAGACAAAAAATATCCTCCGAAATACATATTCTAGAACAGTTTCTCTTCCCATGCCCATGAGTATGACCTCCGAATAGATTTCGGCCCTTACTTTCACGATAATCAGTTGAAAATTTAAAGATGATGATTGTTTTTAGTAGTAATCGTTGAGTTTTTGTTGGTGGTTTTCCCGAGTATGTGTTTTATGATGGGGGGAAAGAATGAATTTTACTTTTATTTTTATTTAACTGTATGAAATTTGATTACAATTATTTAAATTAGTTTATATTTATTTTATTTTTTCCCTTTGGGAGAGCTTAGCCAAGTGTGTCCTAGGAGTTCTCCGTTCTCGAGCTCTTCCAAAATCCCTCATAGTATTTGGGAGCGGGTAGTGAGTGGTAGGTAAGTAACTTGGTACCAGCCTTGCCTTGCCGGGCGGATGAAACCAAGCTGGAACGAAATAATGGAAGAGTAAATAAATTTAATTGGGGAGGGGTTTTTGTCTCTCTCCCGACAATGAATATCATTTGTATAGGCTTCTGTCTGAATTATCATTGACTCTTTCCCCCAGTCCTGGCTGTTATTGCCAACCATTCAAGTAAATTAACAGGTACTCCTGATACATATGCCTGCCCCCAATCTGTCCACCCAGCAACTGGCACTGCTGGACTGTCCTGGTCAACGTCACGTAGCCGCAGGAACCGAAGCATGCGTCGATTTGGCAAAAGAAAATCGACTATGTGGGTCGTGGCTTGGCGGGGCTGATTGGACCGAGCGTCCCTAGGCCGACTGCAGAAGTAAAAGAAGCCTAAGAGAAGATCGGAGCCTGTCAAGTCATCCATGTATTAGAAATTATTTTTTTTTTTTCTGTCGGTTCTGGGTGGCGATCGCTTCTGACCACACCCAACTGGCAACAACTGACGCTGCCTCCCACTTATCGCCGCCCCATCATGGACAGAAATTTCATTATTACGAGTTTCCTCCTCTTACACTGTCCTTACCACATTACATACATTACCCCAATAAAATAATAATAATTATTTAAAAAATTTTTTTTTTTATCTTTTCCATTTTTAATTTAATAATTTATTTTTTATTCCCTGTGGATTATCCACACCACCCACCCCTCTCCCTAGTCCCTTATTACTGTATTTTCCGATCTTCCTTTTAACATTCCTTCTTCTCTTCATATCGCAATCCGACCGAGCACTGCCAACTCATTATTGCCTCCCCAAAACCACTAGGCACGTCTTCTTCTGGCGCTCTTTGAGCTGCCATTCTTTGAAGAAGGCGTAAATTCCCATTTCTTGGCTGCATTGACACTATTGTCTTCTTTTGGTTCTTTCTTTCCACGCCTCACATACTTTTGTCTCCCATTATGTGTTTTATATCATGACCGTCGTGTCCTACTTTGGACCTACCTCTCCTTCCCTCTTGGGTTGATCAGTTTCTTTGCTGATCTATACTTAAGAGATCTCTTCCTTGAAAATTTTTGTTTGACGTTGTTTTGACTATTGTTTCCTCGCCCTTTCTCTCTTTCTCTCTCGACAACCTACTACTCGAGTCACCTCACAATCCTCCTATATACCGACTTCTTTGACCTCTTTCCCTTTGACTCACTTATGATTTATTCTTATCCGACTTCGAAACGATGGTACATTTACTGGGTAGCAGTGAAAGACCTTTCTCCTCTGTACATCATATATTAAAGATGTTGCTCTCGTCTCAGTCCAAGCCCGCCATCCAAGAAGCGGACTTGTCCGAGGATATGGATGAACCTCCTGAACATCGGTTCCTCAATACCTCAGCAATGGGTATCGATGAAGGCCTAGTTTATGTCAAATCTCCTACCGCCCTCAAAGACAGAAAAGAATCCCTCCTTACCCGTGCTCTCAGGAGCAGCCCGGCCTCAAGTCCCACCGAGCAACGCCACGACCAAAATTTCTACCGTTCATATCCCTACAACAGCAATAGCGGCCTTTCGGCAGCCGAGCTCAGCAGTGATGGTGGCCTTACAAGTCCTTCGCTCTCTCACACTTCGAGTCCTCCAGTCTCTTCACGATTAATTGGCCGAACTGCAGTGACAAAACCAAATATTAAGGCACCTGGAGCTGATGTTGGTGAGTCTGTTGTTGAAGCCAACCTGGGGCGTAAGAGGTGCATTAGCTTTGCTTGCGGCCGGAAGGATCAGGAGCAAAAGACACAGCCACCAACACCTCCACGCCAAAGCCCGAAAATACAAGACAACGATCCCACACCCACTGAGCCCAAGCGGAAGACAACACTCACCTTTGTTTGCCCTGCAAGGGATTCTGAATTGAGGAGGGAACGTTCTCCTACCCGTGGAGCTTGTATGCGGGCTCGACCTCGCGGCTCACCTGCTCCATTTGCTCGCAAAGCCTCCCCGGAGAAGAACGTTCCCCTGCCCGTTCCACAGCAGCACCAGCCACAGCAGCAGAGGGAAGCTGAAGAACGGAGAGGCCTTCCGACTAGTGGATTGGGAAAGTTTGAGGACTCTGAAGCCACCAGGTTCCATGAGTTTGCAAGCTCTTTCGAAGAAGATGATGAGTGGGTCACTAAATCCGGCAATTATAAGGAAAAAATCACCTTGAATGATTGTATGAAGAAGGAGAACGCCATCCGCAAGCTTGCCGAGGAGGCTGAACAAGAGGCCCTTGAAGAGGAGGATGAGGACGATGTTCCTGACGATGATTCAACTGTTCATGATTTTTCTTCCGACGAGGATGATGGAAATGAGTCGGACAACGAGGCTGGATTTGCAGAGTCGGATGATAGTGACGAGGGCTCAGAGTATGAGTTCTGGGCTCCCGCGTCTACAACTGCTGCTACTAGCCCCCAGAACCCTGACGGCCCTCGCTTCACCTTCACCCGAAGAGACTCAGCAATGTCATTTGATTCAATGAACGACGGCCCCCAGCAGAAGAGATGGCCTCCTGGTCTTACGGGTAGGCGTCTGTCGGTGAAGATTCCGAAGATGCGCCCTGGCACACCAAACCTGCCAGACAGCACCGATTTTGTTTGTGGAACATTTGACGAAGACAGACCTCTAGAAGCTGCTTACAAATCCTGTATCGAGCAACGCCGTCTTTCCAAGCAGATTATAATCCCCCAGGACATTGACCCTAGCTTCCCTACTTCGGACCCGGAGGAAGAAGATGAGGAGGACGAGGAAATGGAAGGATCTGAGCTGGTTGATGAGGCCCCTCGAGGACGATCAGGCGCAGAACACCTTCGACAAGTTTCTCCTCGGACTTCGCCTAGGCGTATGATCTCACCACCTCCCCGTCGTAATACTCGGGCGTCCCCTCGACGCCTCCGATCTCCACCCCCACCAATAAAGTTTAAACTGACTGGCGAGGACGAGAAATCTGGAGATGAAGCCCCAACCCAGTTTCATCAAGGCCTCAACATCAGCGAGCTAGTCCAGCGTCCGTCTCTTACCCGAACCAAGTCTTTACCTCGCACTCCTAACCCTTTTTTTACTATGGAAAACTCTTATCGCTGGTCTGGTATTACACCAATCCAGGAATCTCATGAACGAGAATCCTCGCGCCCTCGTGAGGTCTACACGCGCGGCCCTATTGATATTGTCGAGGGTCTAGAAAAGAAACGCCAAAAACGCAAAGAAAAGTTCTGGCGGCAACACTGTCGCAAAGCTGCCAAAGAGCAGATGCTGCGGCGGCCGATTCCCGGGAAGGGCGCTGAACGGATGAAGGAGCTTGGCCTCGAAGTTGCTGAGAGGTGCAGAGCCTATGGCGTCGGTGAAGACGCCCAGCTCGTCCTATCTGTTTAGACAATGTTCCAAGGCAAATCGGAGCCCTGAGGAAAATAATAATGAAAGAAAAAAAAAAAAAAAAATTCTCAAAAAAAGGAAATCAATCTAACCCTAACCCCATTCTTGTACATAATTGGATCTCTCTCACTGACCTGTTCTTTTGATGGCTCAAAGCTGAACACGTGTCATGAGTGCCACTCATTTTGCATCTTTAACGTGTCCCACGGATTGTGTTACCTTTTCTTACCCTATTTGGGGAAGGTTTCTTGTGCTGCATTTACAAGGCTGTCGAGTTTTCTTTTTATCCTTCACCTATACATATTTCCACCCTTTCTTTCGTCGCTCTATTCTTTCCACATATATTTCTTTTTTACAAACTTTTAGTGTATGACCTTGTCTTGTCTCTCTTCTTTTTTGGCCTGGGTCTGGCTCGGATTGGCCTTGTTATTCATTTGTTTATTTTTTATTTATTTATTTTTTTTTTTCTCTGCATGGAGGCGGTTCATACCTATGGAGCAGTATACCCCCTTGCTTTGATTGTTGAGAAGGTAGATACCTAGGTTGCTAGCCTTGAGGACTGACGGATTGAATTAAACTACAATTAATAATACACACGCTCGTTCCAGTTTATTTCGTTGAAACTGTAGATATCTTAAAGGTGACTCTTTCCGCGGATGGGAGTGGCTGATCTCCCGGCGGCTGGGATTGGATTAGCGCTCGGCTAAGCGTCAAGGCAAGCGAAAGTCAGACCCCCAACGTCACCCCATCGACGGCCACCGTAATCTGTCTCTTCTATCTCCAGACGCAGCCAATACACTTCTCCAGCCCGTTGGCCCCCGTCTTTACCCTCCAACGAGTCCTTAGCATCCTTCTCTACAAGCTCTGAGTCGCCTCTCACTATGTGGATCATTAACTGGTGTAGGTTTTCCAGCTTTCTCTCTCACTCTCCCTTATCTGTTCGGTCCGGTTTGGTCAACCTGGCCTCATCACCCACTTCCCCTTCCCTAAGCAAAAAGCTCTTCTTTTATTTCTTCATAGTCATTTAAATTCCTCTTAATTTCCCATTTTCTTTTGATTTGGCTATAATAGGAGATTGTTATTTTGATAGATGTCTGATTAAAACCTTGCAGTTTACGACCTCCTCTCGTCCCTTGGCTTGCTCAACAAGCACGCCAAGCTCCTCTTCTTGGGTCTCGACAATGCCGGAAAGACTACTCTTTTGCATATGTTGAAGGTATGTTCCTCAGCACCGATATCCCCGTGTTTCAATTGGAGAAATCTGTGTCGAAGGATGAAAAAAAAAAAAAAAAAAAAAAAAAAAAAAAGCAAACAAACACAAACAAAAAGAGAAAGAAGGAGAGACAAGGGTGGCAAGGAAAATATATTGTCTCTCAATGTATTGGGTTTCAGGTTGTGACAATTAGCTTCATCCCGGGGAGAAGGGGAAGAGAGACAGTCCGAAGGAAACAAAGAGAATGCTAACCATACACAATCAAAAACTAGAATGACCGTGTTGCAATCCTTCAACCTACTGCTCATCCAAGTACGTTATTATATCCCCCTATACACCCAAGGAGTAAAGCTGGAATTCCCTGGGTGGCAATATGACGAATCGCAATTGATTCAAAAAAGAAAAATAAAAATAAAAAAAATATAAACAAACCCCCGACTGATTGCAATACTTTACCGGATTATAGCATCGGAGGAACTTGTCATTGGCAACAACCGATTCACCACCTTTGATCTTGGAGGTCACCAGCAGGGTAAGCTCAATCCTCTCAGCTTTAAGAAAACGAAGGAAAAAAGTGGAAAAAGTGGAAAAAAGAGGGGAAAATAAAAAAAAAAAGGTAAAAGGCTCTTTCACTCGCTGACAAACGTGATCGAAATAGCTCGTCGTCTTTGGAAAGATTATTTTCCCGAAGTCAGTGGTATCGTCTTCCTCGTCGATGCAACGGACCACCTACGTTTCCCCGAGTCCAAGGCCGAACTCGACGCCCTCCTCGCCATGGAAGAACTATCCAAAGTCCCCTTCCTGATTTTGGGCAATAAGATCGATCATCCCGATGCCGTTAGTGAGGATGAGCTAAGGCACCAGCTCGGTCTATATCAGACAACAGGTAAAGGCAAGGTACCTCTTGAGGGGATTAGGCCTATTGAGGTGTTCATGTGCAGTATTGTTATGAGGCAGGGTAAGTCTAGAAAGCACTCTACCCAAGTTTGTTGAGAGTGGTTATGACTAATGACAGTTGCTTCTTATTGATAGGGTATGGTGATGGAATCAGGTGGCTGTCCCAATATGTTTAAACTATAAACTTTAACTCTTCCCCCTCCCTTGCTCGCTTTTTTTTGATATAATTTGAGTGAGACCGAACCAAATTTTCATTCTTGCTACTCACAATTGCAGCAACAACACATACAAACACCCCATTATCATACTACATCCTATTATTCTTCATCTCCCTACCTTTATCTCCCAAATTCAAATCAGAACTATAAAGTGAACTTTGTGATCAATATCTTACCCGTCCTTGTGCATGGCATGTGAAATCGAGCCGAGTCCAACCCAGCCAGATTTTTTTTTTTTCTAGCTTTGCTTATATCATACTATATCAGATTATCCTTTTACTGTAACTTCGACCTTGGCTAAGGTAATTAGCAGTCTGGGTGTTGTGCTTTCACTCTACCGTCATCGTCAGTTTGAGCAAACATAACAGGGCGAAAAAAAAAAAAAGAGACAATAAATCAAAATTGACCATTTGTGAGATAAAAATCTCTATTTTAGTTCCTGATTAGTTAACTTGGTATTTAATTCATAGAATAAAGTTTGTTCCAATGTCATTGTGAGAAAGAAGCATTGAACAAAATGAAATTGCATGTCAAATACGGGTTTCCTCAATCCTATAGATTAACATAGTGGTAGTTGTTACTTTGCGATGGCAATGAAGAATAATGGCCTACAAGAAGGTAGAAAGGAAAACCTACATTTACACATCTACACTACGTACTGTCATAGAAGAGGTACAATGCAAATCAAGGAAAAGAAAGTAGCCCCGGACCCTTAATACAAACTAAAAGGCCTGCCATGCGATAATAGTATCCTGCTAATAATTTTTTAAAAAAAAGGTGAAAGAAATCGGTATAAGTATGTATGTGGATGCCAAGCTAGTTAACTGAATCCGTCAACTCTAATTCAGATATAAGCCTGTTTTTTTGTTTGGTCGCGTGTCATTATTACTAAGGTGCGGCAGATGGTTGGAAGGAGCAAGGGCTAGAGGGAGATATGGATGGATGGATGTAAAAGAAATCTCTTGGTACACATTCCAAAGACACCGAGGTGCCGTTGCTTAATTGGTTGGCATTACACTCACAGGAAGATTTTAAGAAAATAATGAGTAGGGGAAGAAAAAAGAGAAAGAAAAAAAAAAAGAAGTGAGAAAACTGAAGACGGACTGAAAAAGACAAAAATAATTCATAGAGAACACCAGATGCAGCCGTCGCCTTCCCTCCCTCTGCCAAACGGAATCTGATAAACGTGAGGTAAGACAAGAGAAGATAAAAAGAGGGGGTGGGAGAGAAAGATAAGAAACAGGAAAATGAAAAGGGGTAGGGGCGCAGGGGGAGGGAAGAAATGAGTAAAACACCAACCCCAACTGGGAGCACAAAGTACCTTCCGTATAGAAATAAAAGACATTCAGCGCAAACAATAAATTCGGAGAGTCGCTGGAACCTAAGGGTTTAGGAGGGTGGGAGGGGATAGTGCGACGTTCTCTGCGTTTCGTAAAAAAAGGGTTCTCGAACGGTTGGAGGTATTTGTTGCTTCCGACCGTCTAATGCAAGGACATTGATGTCGTTGAAGGCCTGAGTTTCTCGGTATTGACAAAATGGGATGGATATATGTGTTGTTTCTTATCTCCGCCCGAACCTGCTGCACATGGAAAAGCTCGTATGATTCCTTACTTCTTCTTTTGCTTTCGCGGAGTTATGGGTCGGCCTGAGCTCATGGCCCCGTAAACGTACTTTTGTTTTTTCTCTGCTGGTTTCAGAATCTGGATAGAAAGGCAAGAAGTAGTGAGTAACGGACCAATTCCTGACATAAATTAATCTGAAAAAAAAAAAAGAAGGAAATCATACCTGGAAAGAGCATAGTAGACTCTCATCAACACTCATCATGGCACCAGCATTGTCAAACTCTCCACAGTAGTTAGGGGCACTGAATAGTGTGACTAGTTGTCTCTTTGAGAAAAACTCATAGCCATCCTCAACCACTTGATGTGCCCGACATATCAAGTCCATATCATGCTTTTGTAGGAATCGTGAGACTACATCCGGCCCAAATGTGAATGAGACACCCCGGTCATTTTCACTCCAACCGGTGATATCCTTGTCCGGGTCAGACCACAGAAGATCACACAATAATCCGCAGTCAGGAATCTATAGGAGTCAGCATATCAAAGCCTTGAGCTTTGCAGAGCCCGGCGGAATTTCATTCGCTACTCGATGGCCCGCATCGAGGGCCAGTTCTATTGGCCTGACAAATGGGAAGGGAATAGATGATGCTATAGAGAAAGATTGTGGGACGTACATCAGTAGGACGCATGACACGACGGATCTGTTCCATAGAATTAAGATCGGGACTTAGTCCACCGTGCATAGTGAATATCTTCTCGTCAATGATAGCGGCGATAGGTAGACAATTAAAGCAATCGGTAAACGTCTTCCATAGCTTGATGTTATACCTCCGCTTGCACTCGTCATAGAATCCATAGATACGGTTGATCGAGGCACACTCGTGATTACCGCGTAAAACGAAGAAGTTTTCAGGGTATTTTATCTTATACGCGAGAAGTAGACAGATGGTTTCGAGCGACTGTTTACCACGGTCAACGTAGTCTCCGAGGAAAAGGTAATTGGCCTCCGGTGGGAACCCGCCGTATTCGAAAAGGCGTAGTAAATCGTAGTATTGGCCATGAATATCACCGCAGATCTATTAGCGCAGCGTACGTTAGCGTATCTGATTCCAACGCGCGAGTAGATGCTGGGTGCCACATTACCTTGATTGGCGCCTCCAACTCCAATAGTATGGGCTGGGAGATGAAAATCTCCCTAGCCTTGGTGCAAAGATAGCGAATCTCTGATTCCAATAGTTGGACCTGCTTGCCAGGTCGGCTGCCCCTCACCTCCAGCAGTCTATCAATGATCGAGTCCAAGTCCACGTCCTGATCGGCCATGATGTATTAGGTCCAATAAAAGACGGAAGCAACGAAATGAAAAAAGGGAAAGGAAGAAACGAGATTAATTAAACAGGCGTCCAGCGACGGAAAAAAGAAAAGAAAAAAAGAAAGAAAATAAAAGAGAGGTTGATGGAGCCCTCGGGAGCGGTACGAAAGATGACGCGGCGCCTATAAACTATTTTGGCAGGGTGTGCAAGTTAGAATATCTTTCAAAGGACCAGAAAGGGAATATGACGATGGTATAAAATGAAAAATGAGGAGGGGTCGCGTGAACAATGCGCCCGAGGATTTTTTTGATAGATACAAGTGATGGATTCTACTCACAGTCGATATGTGAAAAGTGACAAAGAAAGACTTTCAAGCAGCGGAAACAGGCCAAATGGCCGGGAGGGGTGGAAGGAGGAGAGGAAATCAAGTAGCCGGACTGAACGCTGTGTGATAACCAAAGACCCCTTTAAAGATTAAACGAAGATGCGCGTTGATAACGAGTAGATGCGGCTCCGGCGAGATCCAACAGAGTGGAGGTCGAGAGGCCACTGAACTCGATCGTGGGAGGGGGAGGGTTTTTTTTTTAAAAAAAAAGCGGCACCAAGTGATGGAAACTTTGTAGGGAGGAGAGGGAGAGAAGAGCAAAAGAAAAAGGAAGTGGATTGAATTCCAAACCAAATGATAGTTGCAGAGATTTAGAGGGGAGAAGAAAATAGGAGAAACCCCGGGAAATTTTTTTTTTTTCCTTCTCTCTTTTCTCTTAGTAAATTTGGTTATGAATCTTTTGTTATTTTTCTCCTGAGAAAGAGAGCCTAGTGGCGTGAGGGGAGGAGAGAAAATGGGAAGGGGGCCTTTGACTGGAAGAAATGATAATGGATGGCAATCAAGGGATCAGTGTTTGCGGAGCTGAGGCAGCAACAAGAGGGATAAAAAAAAAAAAAAGGAAAACAAAAAATTTCGACTTGGATCCCCGAAGACTTGGGGGGGAGGGGGGAGCTGAGGGAGCGAAGAGAAAGAGAAAGAGGTAACGGAGGTTAGCAAGAGGAAGCTTCGGGGGATGGAAATCTGATGCTGATGGAGATAGAGGGCTGGCTAGATAGATAGAGAACGCGAGAGTTACTCACCAAAACGAGCAGAGGCAAAAGTGGAAAAGTAAAAGATTGGGACGATGTGGAAAGAAAGAGGGAAAGTGAAAATTAGAGTGGAATAATCATAACATTGAATATTACTGACAATACCAGAACCACCATGTTTCATGGCGACAGCTCCCGGTCGGGTCCTCTTGGCTCTGCTGATTGGCTGTTCTCGAGGGTGGTGGTGGTTGATATGCTTCCAGAACGCCCAAGCTATAAATAACCAAATGCAGCGGTTACAACCACCAATACCAAGGGAAAACCGATGTGAATGACGACTCTTCCTCTCGTGGACTTAGATCTATCTAGAGTCCAGATTCCCTTAATTCCTCTCCCCTTCTCTTCCTTCTCCTTCTCTTCTTCATCTTTCCTTTGTCTCCCTCCATTCATGTAACCTATTTATTGTCCACACCCCCCCGGCCCCTCCACCATCCCGGTCATCCATCTTCAGTCTAGATGCTTGTCGATTCCGGCCTTACGCGCCTCCCGTCTTCGTTCTTACCTCCCACATCCGTTGCGCGCGGAGGCCTGTTGGGGGGGGGGGGGGGGGGGGGGGGGGGGGGGGGGGGGGGGGGGGGGGGGGGGGGGGGGGGGGGGGGGGGGGGGGGGGGGGGGGGGGGGGGGGGGGGGGGGGGGGGGGGGGGGGGGGGGGGGGG